>JAGDQP010030788.1:0-22363 GCA_022664845.1 Lepisma saccharinum | reverse complement strand
ATTTCTGTGATCCGTTACTTCAAGTCTTTATTAATTATAAAGCCAACGCCTGTCGGTTTTCCGTTTTCTGTTCCTTTAAAGTAGAACGTGTGCCCCGACGGTAGTTCCAACTGTTCTTCATTTTTTCTCCACACTTCTGATAGTCCTATGATGTCCCACTTAATCCTCTTGAGTTCATTCTGCAATTCTTCTAATTTGTCCTCTCCTGCAAGTGACTGACAGTTGAGAGTCGCCACGTATAGGTCCGTTCGAGTTGCCGTGTCGGTGTCCTGGCAGTCTACAGTCCAAACCATGGCATTTCGACCCTCCGACTTCCTGCAGGAGTGACCGCTGACGTTGCCAGCTGCATTCCGTCCTCCGGACAATGAGGTCCTCCGAGGCTGTTTCCTTACTTGTAATTGCGAAACAATAACTGGGGGAACCCTGGAAAATCTAAGTGAGTACGGCAGGCAGCCAGATTATAACTTTTGCTTCTCTCCAGTAAGAGTGTCCGAAAGTCGGAATTACGTCGATTCCAGTTCGATGTTCCGACGTTACGAAATTCCGACTTTCGAAATTCCATAATTCAGTTTACGGAATCCTGATTTCCATTCAGGAATTCTCAAAACCCATACTCCCCAGTGCTGCAGTCCTTAGTCCCGGACATTAACAACCAGACCAACAGAGGCTGGGTACTATAGTATTTATGAACACAATTCGTCATTTTCGATGTATATGCTAGAGTGGCATTCTCGCCTAAACACGTCTCTCTGACGAATGTTTTTTCTTCTAAAGTAGAAATCCGTTGTAGAGGGATGGAGAAAGATGCAACCACAGATATTATTCGGGTGCCAGTTGAGAAATCTGAAAACCTCGAAGGAGACGAATATCAGGAGAGCTATTTGGACTTTCTCGGTGCTGATCCGGTCAGCAACTTTATACCCAGCGAATGACAAGGAAATATGTTGGAAACATACAGTTTTTCAGAATCTGTTTCAATTGTGGCCGACGCAACTATGTGAAACGCATAAAGAAACGGAGCACCCCTCAATAGACTATGCACACGTGAAAGATGGTGTAAGCATGTGTACCGATTTCGCTTACCCTGCGTTTTCTTTTTTTTGTCTTCACACACTGGTCAAAGACGCCCTTTTCCAATGGTTGTGAATACTACATTGATATAATATCAATACGCTACACTGACAACTATAATGTTTAGTTTTTATGCCATCCTACATGTTTCACTTATTAAAGCTATTCTGTTACTTGATTTTCATTGTTCAAATCACTGTCCAAAAAGTGGGGAATCTCTACCCTAGTCACCATATTTGAAGGATTTTCTATAGCATTACCCACTGCCTTTAATTTCCTTGTGAGAGTCATTTTACACTCTTACTCTGCTTAGAAATCTACACCTTGATAACTGAATATTTACTATTCCGGGGTACGTAATATTTACTGCTTAATAGATTACTGATATTAAGAAAACTTGAATGAGGCTATAATATTATGTCAACTAAGTATCTGTTACTAATTTATCAAGATTATGGAAGCGACGTCCATTAATTTCTTGCACCCAAATTTTAGTTCATCGAATCGTCCAGCAGAGACTCTTCCTAGACCCATGAAAAATTAACATTAAATATTTTTCGAAGTCGACAACATTCTATATGCTTAAATATCATATGGAAAGTTTACTTGTCAAGTATAAAAAAATATGGAATATTCCTTTTTATAAAACATGCACAGAAAATATCCCTCATATTTTACCCAAATCTGTAGATGTCTATTGCACGTCGGCTTAAACTGTTTGTAAAGTTTTAACTCCCTAATTTGTAAAAATACGAGATATAGCGCGGACAAAATTCGAAATTTCACACCCTGTCCCCTAACTGGGTACAGTGATGTTTCCAGGTTCTGTTAAACTGTAGTCTTAGTACGCCGTTTCTTTCACTTGGTTACTTTTTCTATTGAATTACGGGAAGCTGCTACAGTCGTTCGAAAACGGAAAAACATTCAACAAAGTGGATATGTAGTCTATACCCATGATCGGTGCTTGTCAGATGGTTCAGCGTTCAGGTTTCGAGGTTAGGGGTGTTCGGTATTAAGATTTTCATACCGACTTTCGGTACGTTTTGGATACCGACAATTATCGATCGATGCTGAAATACCATATACCGAAGGATACCGATATACCGAAATCACCGAAATATCGATGCACCAAAATACCGAACGATATCGATATACCGAAATACCGAACAATATCAAAATACCGAGAAACAATGATATTGAGTGATATGTACAGTACGTAGGCCTATATGTATTTCGAGGTCGGTCTGTACATGTACAACCACCCCGAAATTCCTTTTAATATGCAAACATAGTATAATTTAGGCGTAATTATCTATATTTTGGGTACCTTTCACACCCAGACTGACTTTGGAGTTGAACTCTCCAAATCCATTAATCCCCTCCGAAATTTAATTTTAGATACGTGTCTGGAAGTACTGAATGGTACCGGTACCGAAAGATATCGAAATACCAAAAATGTAAAATAGATAACAACAATAAATAAATCAAATGTGACTGCGGGGAAAGGTAAAATGAATTTTATGGTGGATATCAGGATATCCGACACTCGGATCCGGATTCGAAGATCCGAAACTCGTATCCGGATTCGAAGATCCAAAATTCGGATCCGGATTCGAAGATCCAACACTTGGATCCGAGTCTGAAGATCCGAAACTCGGATCCGGATACCTGAAACCCGGACCCGAAGATGCGAAACCCGGATCTTCGATGTTTCGGATATCCGGTAAAATGGATTCGTGCGATTTCGGTCGCAGATTCACAGACACAATATTTGGATTTAGTTATTATGATACCAAGCCGCCGTAGCTCATTGGCAGAGCGTTGGCGTTGCATTCGGAAGGTCGTGGGTTCGATCCCAGCGACCGACTATCCTGACTGCAGTTTTTAGTTTTATTTCTGTCTCACCATGCAAATACCGGAATGACACCTTCAACATATGACCTGGACGACACCTTCCCGAATCAATTAACCTCCCCTATCCTGGTCTGAGCCTTTGATGTTTACAGGCCATAAATAAAATTCAAATTCAATTCCAAATTATTCGGTCCTAAGTGTTCAGAGAGTTGTTTGACATATTTTGGCTCTGCAATGAACACTAGAATGATGTTCTTATAGCACACGACGTCAAGTTTTGGATTGGGTCTATACATGGGAGCCAGTGACCCGATTTAGTTCTCGTGACCCGAGGACAATGGCTAGAGATTATTTCCTCGCGTTTGAGGGTTGACCGAGAAAGGAGGTGTTATCCCCAGAACACGAAAAATACGAAACTGGAGCTCATTAAGTTCTCAGGCCAGGTCAAGTTTTAGACCGGATCACCTATATCCGAGTCAGGCAGGATCACCAAAACTGACCTAGTTTCAGCTCTGCCTTTGAATTTTATTTATGACCTTTAGGCATCTAAGGGTCAGGTTGGAATAGGGGAGGGTAAAGGATTCGGAAAGGTGTCGGCCAGGGCCTATATTAAAGGCGCCATCCCGGCATTTGCCTGGTGTGACTGGAAAAACTCAGGATGGTCGCCGCTGGGATCGGACTCACGACCTCTCGAATTCTACACCAACACTCTACCACTGAGCTATAGCGGTTCGGTGTTTTAGCTCTGCCATGCTACTCCTTCTATATAAGTTATTGGTACTCATTTTTTAAAATTTCAGAAGAATTCGGTATTTTAATATTCCTATATTGTTTAGTATAATAACACTGTTCGGTATTTCGATATTTTTGGTATGTCTAGTGTTGCCGACGAGATTTAGGCTGTCTCGTCTCGTAAATATCTTGTGCAGAGGGTGTCTCGTCTCGGAAAGTTGTAATCTTTGCGTTACGAGAGCTCTGTTTCGTCTCGTTTTCTATAACCATTTATCTGTCTCGTCTTGTCTCGTGTGAACATTAGGTATTTCGGTATTGGTGATACCGAATTTTCAGTATTCGAAAATACCGATACCGATTTCGGAATATAGATATTTTATGACAGCCCTAGGTTTTGTCAGGAGAGACTTCAAGGGTGCATTTTCCATTGTATAGAAAATACACTGAATGTTTTCATACACATGTTGCCAATTATGTATAAGATAATGTAAAAACATTTGTTTCTTCCTCAAATTTCTTAACATATTCAATGTTAGAATGGAAAGAAATTGAGTTCCATATTCCTTAAAATAGCTATTTAAGATATTTAAATTCCACCGTCTCAATATTAATTACCACAAGTCATGATGTATCACTTCCATCTCATTTCCATTAAAAAATTCATTTTTTTTTAAAAAATCGAAGCAACAATTTTTACTTTGATGCTAATAATTATTGGAATAGTACAGTAAAATTAGAAACGAAAACTTAGTTTGAATTCTGCTACCTCTGGAACGCAAAGTTTTCGATTGTGTGCAATTGCATATACGTACAGGTACGTACTGGTACCTCTCGGTTCACAGATGCACATTTTCTATATTCATTTAAAAATCCATGTTTCTTTATTAATAATTCGACATGCTTTCCTTAGCAACTACTTCTAATTTCTAATAATTAGCCGTAGTTTCTATTTCTAATAATAATAATATTAATCAGTAAAGACATACTTTAGTAGGGCGTGAGGGGTGAGTTTTCCAAAATTATGTATCGTCATCAAAACTATGTTCGCTTTCAAAATTTCAGTCGGTTGCAGTAATAGAAGTAGTTTAAAATTTAAGTTAAAGATTTTTTTAACCTCCTGGAGATGTGTGGGTTGAATGGGGGGAATTTCTCCGAAATTTTGTATTGTCATTACAATTACTTACGCCTACATCAAAGTTTCAAGTCGATTTGCGTAGTGGAAGCGGGTTAAAATTGAGTTACTAGATTGGAACAACAACAACAAAAACAAAACTGACAGAAGAGTGAGGCTATATAAAATCGTTTAGAAACGGCCTGGTAAATGGAGGTGGCTGAATTCAAACTATCACTCTACCTACTTTGGTTGAGGCGCCAACCTGCGTCAGGACAGACGGGCAAAGTGAAACTGAGATCATCATTTGGGCAAGGAGTGCGCTCAAAATAACCACGAGATGAAAATAAAAGAATCTTTTGCTTATATGGACTGTTGAGAACAATATTTCTGTAACTGTATGCCATTTCTTCTTACTTTCTAATATACACTTTCCTTCTTATAAAATGCAATATTAAAACATTATGATGGCACATGATACAAAAATAGTTAATATTTTTACAATACAAATTGAAATTGTGTAGTTCTCTGGGGAGAAAAAGAAGAGTCTAGCTGAATCTTTTCCTTTGGTGCGCCAACATCTGGAACTGGGAAGATCGCGGGGGAGGAAGATTTATTGCAGTTTTTCCGCCTGGACACTAGAATTCTGAGAAAATGGGGGTGAGACGTGTAAAGGAGGGTGGCAAGAAAGTTAAACGAGTTCAACTTCGTAGCAATCTTGCTGATGGGTAGGCAAATCGCTAGTCCGACTCGTCTTGTGAAATTGTTACCGATGGAAGGAGGTAAACTTTCCACCGACTTCTTGTAGCATCTGACTAAACCTTTTGAAAGGCAGATATAGGAAGCAAAATATAGTAAAAGCGTCCTCACCTCCCCCAGTCTCTACAACCGCAACACCACAACTTGGAGGAGATAAATCCAGGGAACCTTCTTCTTATCCTTATCTTGGAAAGAGGGCTTCTGTTCGTCGAGGCGCCGTCACCATGTTTGCTCTGCAGCTGGTCTTGACGCCGGACTGGCGGCAGATGCTTCAAGATTCCATCAACCACACATTCAAATACACTCATACACAGGAATATATGTATATACATTCACATATTCTCTTTTTTTATTAAAGGAAAGAAGTTGTCCTGCACTCCATGTTCATAAAACGCATTAGTTCAGGTTCTCTGATGCGTAATATAAGAGAGGCTGAGGGAACAGACTCTTAAATCGTCAGCTATTTTAAAGATATTACAGCTACACTTAAAACCACGGGGAAGCTACGATTCTGAAATACCATTTCAGAATAGAAAAATAAATAAAAAAACTGATTTCTTTTTTGTTAAATATTTTTGTTTCAGTCAATGGATGGAAATAGAAAACAGAAAAGATGTTTTGACTTGAGTGCATAGTTTTATGCATTATTAATAGCGTAATTTCTTGTTCATATATAGGCTATCTGCTTTTCTGTTCATGATTATTAAGACTGTATGAAATATCATCGTTTCGAAGGTTTGAAAACCATGCTGACTGCAATAAAAAGTCATTTCACCTGAAACTAAAAAATTAAACATTTTTATTTTCCATATGTTGACCTTCAATTGAGGCCAACAAACGTCTAAGTGACATTTTCAAATTTAAAAAAATCACGAGTACATTTTTATATATAACAGGAAAAAATATGAGCCATGAAATATTCATACGTTGCACGAAGTTACGTTAGGCTAAAGTCCGATTTTGTGCAAAGTATGAATATTATATGCGTCATATTTTTCCTGTTATATAAAAAAAGATACTTGTTATCTTTTTTATTTGAAAATGTCACTTAGACGTTTGTTCGCGCATAAGCCTCAATTATAAAAATCCTAGTTCTTTTCCCATCATGTTATTGTTTATCTAATTATTTACTTGTATCACACACAAATGATTTTATTTTTATCAATATCAATATTGCAATAGATGGTATGCAATTTTCTGTCTAATAAAATACATTAACATGAACCAATTTATTTAGAATTCTCGGTGACACACGCACACCAGCAAGTATTTCCTTTCTAATTTTTCATTTGTCTGCAGCTATTAATTATTTTTTGTTCATTTCTATTTGAAGAGTACAAGGAAACAAGGGGGATATCCATGAAAGGCGATTTCTCGTAAAACGCACTTTAAAATCTAACGCTCTCATTTACTCCCAATGTATTTAATTTTCTGAACACCGTTATAACTTGTGGGTTCTTTGCGCTTTTGGGTTGATTCTTTTCTAGCGGTTAACCCCCATTGTTTACAACTTCTTAGGGAGCCCGTGCGTTTAGCGACCGTGCAATTTGAATCGTACGTTTTGCGACACTTCTGCTTATTTTAGAGCCCGCGACGTCTTGAACAGTTAAATTCATTAATGATATTACATCTAATCTGTGTATTCAGCAACATAGCTCTGTCTCAGGTTCCGCAAACCTAACCTAAGATGACAGTTTCCATTTCGAGAACCAGTTTTTTAAAAAATCGCCGGAAGGAAGCAATAGTATCTCAAATTTCCAAATGCAGTACACACATGCAGAACGAGCAATAGAAGCAGTAAACACTAAATAAGGAACTAAAAACGGGAGAAACTACTCTGACTTTAACTAACCCGCCTTCATTAGCTTACGCTTGCTCGGCATTGATTTGTGTCTGTGTCTTGACATTCCCGTGATTTTATGTTACATTCTGTACGAAGTTGGGATACAACATCAATGTATGTGAAATTGAAAAAAGTAATCAATTCCGATGTTTCCGAAAATGAACAAGAAGTCGCAGTGGCTCAGGCGGTAGCACGTCTAACTCCGAATCGGGTTCAAAATCCCTTTCAGAAGGACGCAGACTTTTCTTGCGGTGTTCCAATCCCTGGCACTGTAAGGCGCACTCAGCCTCCTATCAAATTGAGTAACAGAGTGTCCTTGGTATTACTAGGCACTTTGGGAGGTAAAGCCAGTCGACCATGAGTAGAGGAAGTCCCCTTCAGAGCCAATAAAAATAATCTCGAGTCGAAAGGTCAAATTTGAAACCTGAAGGTCAAACGTGGGAACAAAAAAATATGTAGACATGTTGGAAGAGTCCCAACATACCCCACCCCATTTCGAAATTCAAACTTTATTAAAATTTAGTCACTTCGGTGAAATGCCGACAGTTGCTCGAAACATTGTGTCCCAACAAAAAATTATCTCGAGTTGAAAGGTCAAACCTTGAACTTCAGGTCAAGGACAAAGATAAGAAGATGTCAACGACCGTCGAATCCTAGGGTGAGGGAAGTTCATAGAAATGATGCACATAAAGCGCATGTGCGAAGGAAATCAACGCAGAAAAGAATGCGTAGAGGAAACCAATATGAGAGAGGTGCGGACAACGATGCGTAAAGGAAACCAATGAGTGTGTTATGGGTTATGTATATAAGTAGCTTAGCAAAATAATAACGTTCTGTCTGGGAGCACGTTGTTTTTGGTAAGACGAACCATGAACTCATTTTCTGTTTTTGACGAACAAGAACTAGTTGCTGCTGCAGAGACAGCGGAAGCCGAAGCCGCCGCTGCTGCCTCTACCCAGAACGAAGCTGAAGTCGCCGTACCGACGTGCAAGTGTACTCCCCACTTGCATTTGATGTGCTATTAACGATTGGATCACCGAACGCCATCTTATATGTGGGGGTTGTTTTAAGAGAAAAGTCAGCCAACTGGACCATGCCTGTATGGGTATGGATGGTTTTTCCTTCATCCCAATTCCCTGGGAGAAAACAGAAGCTTCATTAAATAATCAAGCAGTTGATATTCTCAAGAATCCAGATACTCAACAGAAGTTGTTCAGTATCTACGTGGAATCCCATCCTAAAGGAACTCGATTGAGCATTGCAACACCTAATCAAAACCCGTCTCTGGGAGTTGATACATGCATTGTTGGAAAAAGATCGAAACTCCTCGAAATATGGCTATTGAAGTAGAACTGTGTATTTAGTGAAACTGGTGTATGTAGTGGAACTGTAAAGATGGATTTATGTGCTTTATGTATTGGTGATGTATTTACTATGAACTCGTGTATGTTACAAACCTTTAAAACCTACTTAAACGACAACCACATTTTGTGAGGTGTATGTAATATTTAAAGATTAGTCATAACTGTATGTAAGTGTGGAATACAGGAACTGGGAACTGTGATATTAAAACATTTAGAAAATCGTGTGAATCGCCCTAAAGTGTTGGTCAAAAACAGTGAATTCATTGTTCAATGCATATTCAAGGCAGTACATCACTGATATTGAAAGATTCAAAATTTCTTCACATGAATTTGTAAGACGAGAATTTTGTCTTATCGCATGTGATGCTACAATTACATTGCATGGTGAAACTTTCATGACATTTCCATTACGGCAAAGATAGTAGGTTCGAGTACTGGAGGAAGCAAGGAACATTACCGATACCATGCACTGTCAGCTGACGCTTAGGTGAATAATGCGCTGCTTGAATCGAAGTTACCTGGAAGCGTGAGGATTTCGGTGTTATCCACAAAGTTATCAACAGGTTCAGAGGAATTAATTAACATAGTATGAGAGATGTTAATCAAGATAACATTCAGTGTGTAAAAATTTTGTTTTCACGTTAGACGGGTGGGGGAGGTGGTAGGACATGCTTGTTCTATATTCCTTTGGTTATGGTTTGGTATAAGCTTAAAAATAATATACGTTTCGAGTCTGTAGGATTTCCCGTTACAAAGTTGATGTTTTCACTTGTGGGGTCGGGGGGGGGGGGGTCGGACATGCTGGTTCTGTATTTATTTTGTTAAGATTCTGTCTAGGGTTTAAAATTGTATACGTTTCGAGTCTGTAAGATTTCTCGTTACAAAGTTGCTGTTTTTGCTGTGTTCCCGTCTTGTAGGGGTAGTTGTGCCTTGGGAGTCATGTTACATCACTGTTCTGATCTCCGTTTTTAGTCTACTACAAATTTCATGTCTCCACCTTACAGGGGTTTATGATACCTTGTGAGTCATTTTTCACCACTGTTTTGATGTCCTTTTCTACTTACTTTGATTTGACAGTATATACAATGGGGCATTTCCATGCATTACAAATTTCTTATTTTAGGGGGATCCACTACTTTGCTGGTGTTGACTTGCCTCGCGACTCATATTACACCACTGTGTTAATGTGCTTTGCTTTTATATAGTTCAAACAAACCATCTTTCAAATGCAATAGAGGGACTATAACTAGACAAGCCCTAACTTATAGCTGTTTTCACTGTATAAAATCATTCTGAACTGTCTCGCAGCTCATTGTTTGCATTTACGTATTATATTACTCACTTATATTTAACATGCAAATCTCGGCATTCTACTCTGGTCAATTAAGAGTAACTGGAGGCCTCTTAGCTAGACTGAATCATTATCAACTTTTTTTAACAATTGTAGGTCCCGTTATTACCACTTTCAGTATATTTTACTGTTGTATAGGTGGTCTCACCTATACGAGGCATTGGCTGGGTTAGTACTATACAATAATTCATGATTACGGATTTACTCATAGATGTAATTCATCTTATGGTATGGAGTTTTACAATGTGGTATTTTTTTTCCAATACACCACATTCTTTTAAATTTAAGGTCTTAATGCATCTATGGCTCAGGCTGAGACAAGGAGGAAAGGATTCGGGAAGGTGTCGTCCGGAAACAAATTGAAGTTGCTATCCCACCATTTGCGCGGTGTGACTGTGGAAAATCAATGAAAGACCTGAGGCGAATCTTAGAAAATAAATGGGAATACAATGGCACTGATCACCAGTTATTCATAGATTTTAAGCAAGAATATGACTTCATCAAAGGGAAAATCTATAAAATATCCTGGTACAATTTGGATTTTTTTTTTTTAAACCTGTTCAACTAGTGATGATATGTCTCAGGCCTCTCAGCGATCCCATAAGCAGAGTAGGGATAGGTAATACGTCAGATAGTTTCGAGATTCGCAAGGGATTGAAACAAGGTGATGCCTTGTCACCAATACTGTTTAGCTTTGAGTAAGAATTTGCAATTCAGAATATAAAAGAGGACAAGAGGGACTAACGTTGAATGGCTCGAATCAACTGTTCGTATATGCAGATGATGTAGATTTAATAGGAGACGATACAGAGGCACTACAAAGTAACACCTATGTCTTAGTAGAAGCTAGCGATGAGATAGTCTACAGATAAACGCAGACAAAACAAAATACATGATAACAAGCCAAAACACAGGGAATAACGGAAGTAGATACATAACAAATACGAATGAGAACATAGAGATTTAAACAAATTTAAATACTTGGGAGCATATGTAACAAGCAAGAACGAGGTCACGGAAGAAATATAAAGTCGTTTAGTATCGGGCAACACATGTTTCTATTCAGTCCAGAAACTTTTAACATTGCGATTAATATCAAGAAATTTGAAATTGAAAATATCCATAACGGTCATAATACTTTATTGTTGCGAAAGTTGGAGCTCGACCCTAGCAGATGAACATAAATTGCGAGTGTTTGAAAATAAGGTCTTGAGAAAGATATGCGGGCAGAAACAGGACGAGATGACCGGGGAATAGAGAAGACTGCATAATGAAGAACTTCACGGACTGTACGACTCACCCAATGTTGAAAGAATAATGAAATCGTGATGATTAAGGTGCATAAGCCATGTAGCTCGCATGGGAGAAAAGCGAAGATTATATTCTATCTTGGTTGTAAAGTCAGAGGGAAAGATTCCGTTGGGAAGACCGAGATGGCGTTGGGTTGATAATATTGGAAGGGATCTTCGAGAAGTAGGTTTTTGTGATGAAAACTGGCTTGATCTTGCTCAGGAAAGAATTTTATGAAGAACATTTGTTACTTTGATGATGAACTTGAGAGTTCCGCAAGCCATAGGGTAAGTAAGTAAGTGCAATGTTGCAATACAAGATTCAAGATACTCAACATTTCTGATATTACAATGTTACAACACATGTCATTATTACAGTTTATTTATATAGTTATATAATTATCTTTCTGTCATATTAAATACGTCTATAGTAGAATTACTAATTACGGTCCAGTTATCTAAAGAGCACATTTTATTGTTTGGCAATATGTCTAATAAATTTGTTCTTTGTCTTGATATATGAAAAACAACATTACGTTTTCGAGTAGACCTGTTCGGAACATGCAATTTGATATAGCTTGATAATAGCGCTAACGAGTTTATGCTATATTGTAGAAGTTTGTACAGGAAAGACAGAAAATGGTTGTCTCTTCTTCTATGGAGTTGCAGTAGCAAGTATTTGTTTGAAAGCGGATGACAGTTCTATGTATTCTTCAAATTTCGGTTAGATTCGCATTTCCTTGAAATATAATATCTTTGCAATGTTCTTAGAAATCAAACCGGTTGGGTGGCCGAGCGGTCTGCGGCGGTAGGCCACCGGCTCTAAGGTCATGGGTTCGAGTCCCGGCAGGGGCATGGGTGTGGATTTAAACAGCTAAAGGCAAATCGTGACGGGCCGATGTTCACAGTTGCTAGACTGGCCCATGTAAAAATAAAGTTTACCAAAGTTTTATCATAGAGATCAAATAATTTTACCATGGCCTTAACAGGCAGCAGAGGCACCTGCCACATGTGTAAGGATGGCTTTCTCAATGAGTACTCTTTGTGAGCAAGGCTAATGACGAAAGAGCAGGGTTTCCGCCAGGATTTTCAGTTTTGGGTGGTGTAAAGTCGATATTGGGATGGTGTAGGTGTAGGTGAAGTTTTGTACGGTTTCTATCGATTTTTCACAGCAAAAATTTTAAATTGGGGTGTTGTTGTCGAGACTTTGGGGAGTAAAACCCTCCCCAAAGGGGGGTCTGGTGGAATCACTGCGGGAGAGGCCAGGGTTTTGGGGTATGTAACAGGATCCATTTATTTAGTGAAATTGATGAAACCCTAGAAAACTTCAGCCAATGTCCCTGCAGTAGGAAGTTAATTTTGATCCATCCTCAGTAGCTTTCCAAAGTTATCGATCGTAACCACTGACCACGTACCCTTTTCATTAGGCAGAAGCAAACTACGGAATAAGGTTAGAAAGTTGAGACAATTCACCAAACCTCCACCTTCATCTACCAAGAATTTATTGTAGAAATTAGTGTTCATATTACTTGATAAGTACTTATTTTATATTGCTTACTTGCTTTCCCTCACGTATGTCCTTGAAAAATATCAATTTTCGGACAACTCATTTTTTACTGTCTTACATGTTGTTGTCATATAATAATAATTCACAACCCTACTTCATTCACTACTGAATGAGGCCTCTCCCGGAGGAAAGAGTTGTTCTACTGCTCCCACGCTGACCAGACGTGTTGGGAGAGAACAGCCAAAGCTTCCAACTGTGATCGCCACTAAATTTATTCACAGCAGCTCTCCAATTGCATCACGATGCTGGGTGAACACCGTTCCAGACCTTCTCATGTTGGGAAAAATCCCGTGACAGAGCCGGGGAATAGAACCCGGAACCCCACGATCAGCAGTCAGCGACGGTAACCACTAGCATAAACCTCATAATAGATAGACTTAGCACGCTTCCCCATTTCTGGCTGCGCTAAAACTAATTGATTTTTGTTCAGAGCACGTTATTTTGAATCCATCCGCTAGGTAGCTCTGCCATAGACGTCATATTCTACTGTGAGACCTATGGCGGAGCTACCTAGCGGATGGATTCAAAATCGCGTGCTCTGAACAAAAATCCATTAGTTTTAGCGCAGCCAGAAATGGGGGAGCGTGCTAAGTCTATCTATTATGAGGTCTATGCCACTAGACCAGCGGAGCGGTCTTATATATGTTTGTGTGTGCGTATGTATAACATAATCATGGATTTTTTCTGATGAAAAATCTGAATTAAATTGAATTAATGGCCTTTTGATATCTGTGACTCAGGCCGCTTTTTATGAGGAACTGAGGACAATGCCCTCCAGTCAAGAAGATTACGTACTCTGAAATGAAGTTCAATTTGACATAACAATTTGCGGTGCATGCAACTTTATATAAGCGAGATAAATCCTACATGGTTGAGAAACAAGAACTCCGTCACGCCAGGCTTTAGTATTACAACCTCCAGGCAAAGAATAACTGAATTACATTGTCCTGCCGCTGTACTACACAGATATGAATGATATGCTTTTCATCGAGTTTCAATTGAGAAGTGCGTGTGAACTTCACATGCTATTTCATTGATAAGGCCATCACATGGATCTTTACCACTAACATAATTCCAGTTTCGTCTATATCAGGAATCATCTTATCGATATTAAGCATTGTTAAGTAGTCCCCGTGTGTTCTGCAAATTCTAAGAGCAAACTAGAAATTGTTTTATCCTATAGTAAGCGCTGGCATTACACACAACTCAAGGATACTTGGGGCGGGGGCGGAGGCATACAACAGGAACAGAATTGCTTCCATACGTAGTTAATGTCACAATGAAAAAAAAATGAAACAGGCACTATTCCGGAGGGGATGTGTGTGCTTGCAGAAATACAACACATGTGTTTGAACCTGCCAATGTTCCCAGTTGCGAACATGTTTTAGACATCCTGTTGCAAGGTTGTAAAGGGGCTCCATAGTCTAGTGGTTAGAGCGTGGAATCGTGTCCGCGTGGTCCCGGGTTCAATTCCCGGCTGGAGTCCCACTTTTCTGCGTCCACCCAGTGTCGTGAGGAAAACTGGGGAGTCACGTGAATAAAGACGTGACGGCCACTCGGTCTAGAAAGCCCCTAATACGCCTGTTCGTGGCTAGGTGACGTGCAGAGTTGACCACACTGCCGTCACCGAGGTGGAAGCAGTTCCACCAAGCGCAGACAGATGGTGTTGGGGCAGGCTGAGGACCTAGCGGTCTGTAATGCCGGTGGTTATTATAATATTATTGTAGTGTTGTAAACCAACAATATTGACTGGAGTTTGTCTTTTATGAAGCAAATAAGTCTAAATATTTATCTTAACCGGAATATTTTGTTGTTGAAACTTTTATGACGTTTTGAATTTTTTTATTCGATTTTTGACGTTCTTCACCATACTTTAGATGAAAGATTTCTAATTAGCGAATAACTATTACTTTTTTCTTTAAAATATCTGATATGTCAAGCGAGAAACATCAATCTGTGTGAAAGAAATATATTTGCTTTTGTTTAAAGTCGAGAGAAAGGGAGTAACAAATATTTCTTTTTACATGTTCCTAAATGCTCAGAAGCAGTTGTGTTCTCACCGGTAATCGAACCGGGGATCCCTTGATTACAAGGCAGCGAGCGTTACCACTCACCCACCGGGGATACTGAGAAACAGTTCGTGTATTACTTTATAGGCAAATTTATCGCTTTCGTTTAAATACCAGGTGTCATCTTGCCTGGGGGGAAACGGGAACATGTCATATGTTCAAATTCAATACTGGAATGGGGAATGTGTAAGTGTGCGTTTGAGTTCATAGGAGTCGGATGATTGTGAAACTTCCCACAGCCAGCTAAACTAGGTAGGTACCGTATCCTGTGGAGGGAAGGAGGGGAGAAAGCACCTGCCTGTTGATTGTGCATCCGGTAGTAGCAGGAAGGATGTGGGCAGGAACATTACATTCGATTTGCGACTGGTTGTCGCCATCTCCACTTTTTCTATTCCTTTGGTTATTTATTGTCAGTACAACTGGCCCAAGTAGAGTGTTGATATTTACAATGCTCATTTAGAGATATTATATTTACATAATAATAATAATGTCTTTGTCATCCATCCCCCACACGTCCTTGCTCTGCTCTTTTCATTGAAAAAATGAAATAATTATTAATTATTTACTGTATAGTGTATTTCCATGCTCCTTAATTTCCCCTAAAGTTGCCCATTTACACTGCTTCAGCATTTTGAAACGATTCTCAAACGAAAGAAAACAAAATGAATTATATCTATTACATATGAGGCGGTGAAAGGAAAAGTGGTGTAAGTCAATTTGAAATCAATTTGAGAAACAACCGGTTTTAGTAAGAACGCTGCAATGAAATCCAAATAGTAAAATCCAGTTAAGTGCTGCTATCTACGCGGATAACAAGAGAGTTGGGACTTGCACTACTTTTCCATCAAATAGATTTCAATATGGAGAATACAGATGTGACCTTAGCTCAATATTTGAAAAAAAACTGACTTACACCACTTTTCCTTTCACTGCTTCATATCTAATTGTTACTTATGCTTATTAGATAAACGTTAGTTATACTAATTAGACTTAGAGAGAGAACTAAAACTAATTTATATCTATTAGAGTTAGACTATCAGCTAGGGTGGACGGAATGGTCCACTTCACCCGGTAAAGACGTATTGGGTGTCGTTTTATTCCATATTTTGTCCACATTACGAAAATGGGAATCCGGAAATAGATTTAGGTAGCTTTCATAGTTTTTGGCGGGAAAATTTGTCTTGAAAAGGGGAAATAGGCGAAGGCCTTCTTCATATTGTCGACGCTGGTGCCCTCCCTAATTACTCGACCGTCATAAATGATACCTCGTTGGAAATCTCATGAAACAGATACAAACTGTATAGCATGTGTTCCCATTGTGCTTCATATTTAGAAGAAGAAGAAACCTGATTTTTTTTTGGAAAATCAGATATTTTCATAATTCACAGGCAGTTGGCAACACTTAAACTGATCGTACACCTACTAAAAAATTCCAGCGCACGAAACATATGCAACAACGAAAAGTTTAATGCACAACATAAGAAAAAATCGGATAAAACAAACATTGCCATGGTTATCACCTTCTACATTGGGCTAATGAGGAGTATTTCCCCTGTCTTTTCTCCTGCTTCGGCTGCGACTATACAAGTGAAACTTCGTCATCCTGTCTGTTGTTTACTCACAACAATTATGAGCGAAAATGAGCTACTTTGGGCAATTATCGGCAGATCAATGGCGTTTTGATTTATTACAGCTCCGCGGTGGTCGCCATTTTTTGAAGAAATTACATCTCTTTCTATTTTCCTCTTGTCTGTTTGGTAGGTCTCCTACTTGTAGGAGTTTCCCTGGTTTCTGGACTTCTCCAGTTTCCCGATTTCTTTGTTCAGATCTGGTAATCGTTGTTTCATTAGCCGGGCTTATTTGAAAGTTTCCGGTTCATATGGTCCCTAATACATTGTTTTCGTCCTAAAAACGACCGATTTTTTCTGTAATTACACTTTTCTCGTTCATTTAGTTTGTATGTGTTGTGAATTGCATCCGCAAACCACCATATGTGTTGGTATTTTTTAGTTTAAATTTTATTTATGGCCGTTAGGCATCTAAGGCTTAGGCTGGGATAGAATAGGGGGAAAGGAATCGGGAAGGTGTCGGCCAGGGTTTATGTTGAAGGTGTCATTCCGGAATTTGCCTGGTGTGACTGAGGAAAATCCCTGGAAAAACCTCAATCAGGATGGTCGGCCACTGGGATCGAACCCAGGACCTCCCGAATGTTACGCCAACGCTCTACCACTGAGCTACGGCGGTTCGGTATTCATCATAGGTATCTCATGGCAGGTGCAAATATAGATGCTCACGTAAGACACAGGTACGGATTGTTACAGTAGCTGTTCCTCTTTTTACAATAATTTCTTTCCACCGTATCTAATGTACTGTTTACACTACAACCACCTGCTTTGTGTGTAACGTAGGAAGTAGAGGGTGGAATATTTCACATTTGGAGTGAACTTTTTTACCTTTTCCACTATGTATTGTGAGATACAACTTTTCTGTGGTGTGTTCAATCAAGCCTTTTTATTCGTCACATTTTTGTAGGTAGTAGATTCAAAAATCTTCATATGTGTTGAGTATCGTCTTTTGGTTCCAGTTATTTTTGCAGATAGTTTATTTCTGTCACAAGACTCTCACATGATAGTCATAAATAACTACGTTAGGCTTTTGCAATGTTTTATTTTAGCGTTATCTTTTTCTAGTTAGTCACAGTTTAGTAGGGTGAGTGCTCTTCTTTGTTGTGGTGAGCAAGGGCGACCTCCTGCATTTCTTGTCCCTTGAGCCAGTTTTTTACTAATTTCTTCCAAAAAAAAAAAAAATATGGCGACCACCGCTGGGCTCTAATAAATCAAAACGCGATAGATCCGCTGATAATTGCCCAAAGTGGCTCATTTTTGCTCAAAATTGTTGAGAGTGAACAACAGACGGGATGACGAAGTTTCACTTGTATAGTCGTAGCCGAAGCAGAAGAAAAGTCAGGGGACATATTCCTCATTAGCCCAATGTAGAAGCCGATCACCAAGCCAATATTGGTTTTTTAATGTTGTATGGCACCAATCTTTATGATTGTTGCATATGTTTGGCTGCGTAGGCGTACGATCAGTGTGTTTCAAAAAAATGCAAAAGGACTTAAAAGGGGAGGAATTATTTATAGGTACAAAGAAGAAAGTGTTGTTTTTTTACACACAGTACAAAAAGATTTTTTCCACCAATAATTTCCCAGTTTCTTTCTATTAAATTAAATAGTATTTAAATTATTTTTTTCCTATTTGGTCCGCAACTATTACGGTAATCAACCCTACTAGATATTTGAAAGTTAAGAGCTGAACTTATCACCGATATCTCACCGGTGAAACAGTGTACTTACTAATTTATTAATACAATATTTTCTTGCTTGCCACTGTTCGAAGAAATTCAGTGGCAGAAAACTAATCCCTAACTTATATATAATATAATATAGAGAATCCCACTCCATATCCCAGCACAATGTCGCCAGAATAAAAAAAAAAAAGTTTTATTTTTATCTCGTTAAGGTTTTTTTTTCTTTTTCGATGAAAACAATACATTTCTTTCTTTTCTTTTCTCTTCTCCATTGCTTTCGCATGAATGACGCCGTGGTTAAATACTCGCAGGCGCCGACCCAAGCGTCTCCGTCCGCTCCCTTTCTCTTCAATTGGTAAGCGCTCTCGTGTCGCGACAGGCCACAGCCACGACATTCAACAGGCAGCCAAGACAATTTTCTCACACAACTAGTGATTTTGGAAAGTAGGTTGACATAGTTTCACAATGTTCGTTACCACGTACTTCTTTGTTTAGATAAAAGTACAACATCATAATTATGTGGCACCAAGTAAATTCAAGAAGACGCCAATTTCTTTCTTTTCCCAAGAGAATGAGAAGAAAAAGACACTTATTAGTAAGAACAACAACAAGAGAAAAAACGTGTCGTTTCCGTTTTCAGTCCCCAATTTTAAAGAAATAATTAACGGTTGGATTTTAATGGAAAAGAGCTGTTGTTGCTACAGTTGCCATCCTTTCTGATATTGTGGGGATTTTGCTTTCCAAAAATTGACCTTTGTCTCGACAGTGACCTAAAATGACTTAGGGTCAGTTCTACAATCGATCGTTAAACTTCTAGCATAGACTTATCAAGCTCCCCAATTTCTAGCTGCGCTAATACTAATGGGTTTTTGTTCAGATCACACGATTTTGAATCCATCCGCTAGGTAGCTCTGCCATAGACCTCATAGTAGAATATGACGTCTATGGCAGAGCTACCCAGCGGATGGATTCAAAATCACGTACTCTGAACACAATTCCATCAGCGTTAGCGCAGCCAGAAATGGGGAAGCGTGCTAAGTCTATTATGAGGTCTATCTATTACTTTCTTGCAATAACAATCGAAAAACAAGACACCATGTATAAAAATCCTATGTTACGAAAGCGCATTCCACAAGTTCTCTTAATGACAGTTTCAGTAATTATAGCCATTGTGTCGAGGTCTTTCTCGATCCGAACAAAGACAGAAACGTGTCAACCTTTTTTGGTACGGAGTTTTGAAAGGATGGTGGGTTTGATAATATTGACAGTATGTCTTCTAAATATCCAATCGTTGAGGAACAAGGTAGACGAACTGGATATAGTCTTCGACGAATGTTCATGTCAAATATTATGTATAAATGAATATTGGTTCACTCGGGCAGACGTTCCTTTTAGTGTGCCGACGGGTTATGATTGTGTAAGTGAATTTTGTCGCTCGTCATTTAAACATGGTGGTGTTGCAATATTTGTGAAACAAAATCTGAGTATATTCACGGAAGAGATAAGACTAGATGACATTTGTATTGAAAAAGAACTTGAATTAACAGGAGTATTGATTCCAGAAGGTAAAATTATTTTGGTTAGTATATATAGAAATCCTGATGTTCCTATAGGGAAATCAATAAAACAATGGGAATCAATTCTAGAATACTTTAACAGGTTTTCTGATTATGGGACTCTTTTCATTGGCGATATAAATGTTGATATCGTATACGCCCGTGTATTGTTCGCACTTTTTAATCAAAATTTGGGGAAAAATGAGGGGTGCGGACATTACGCGGGCTGCTCAGAACATGGAATAGAAAATGGACATGCAATAGAAAAATTTACAGTTACTTGTTTTTTAAATTCTTGGTTTTTACCTTTACAATATATACTTGTTATTAACACCAGAATAGAAAATAGAAAATAATAGAAAAAAATGGGAAAACTGGTAATATCAGTATCTTTTCATTAACAACAGTTCATTTTGTACTTGTCTCACTCAACTCACTCGCGGCACTACTACATTCTCCTTCACTGCTTTCTTCTAAGCAATTATTCGTTTCCCAAATAAGATCATCTTCGGTGCCATCGATTGCATTTGATATACCAGTGACTTTAAAACTCTTGATGATAGTGTCTTCTGAGATACTGTCCTATGCTGAGAGGCTCCAGGTACACACTTTAGCAGGTGATGCTCTCTTCAGACATCCTATTGGTGTTATAGCATGAGAATGAGTGGAAATCCAGTTGCTGTAACAACGTTTCAACGCTGCTTTAAATGGCTGATTAATATATACGTCGAGAGGTTGAACAATCGACGTTAGGCCGCCTGGAATCATCGCGAGATCAGTTCGAGAAGCACTGAGATGTTGTTTCACTTTTTCTGTCTTGTGCCCCCTGAATTAATCCAACACTAGTAATATACCACGACGCAACAAGCCTCCAGGCCCCAGGGCGCTTGTCCACATTTTTTAGCCAGTCCACAACCAGTGTGTCGTCCATCATCCTTTCTCCTGTACACGGACCACAAAACCCTTTGAAAAGTTATCTTTATGTATTAATTTTCTTTTGAAAATAACGCATGGTTGTAGTTTCTTCCCATCAGCAGTTACGGCTAACATCACAGTAGCCCTTTGTTTCTCAGCCCCGGATGTATGTATTCGAACAGATTTTGCAACATTTTCTTCTCACGTGTAATTTTCAAGAGCATCAAACCGTACTGGAGTTTGATCAGCGTTTGCAATATCCGACACTGAGTACTTGTGAATTTTTCGTTTCCTAATAACAAAGCGTTGAAAATCCGGCAGCTGTTACTCATAGTGTTTTGGAAGTTTCCCGCACATTGTTGTACACCTACGGAAAGAGAATCCATTTCTTTTCATCAGTCTACGCAACCATCCTTCACTTTCCTTGAAATCAGTTCCTTCATCCAGAGCCACACTCCGTGTTTTCAACAGACACATTTCCCGTGAAACAGCAAAACTTTATCTTCTATGGCGGGAAACTTACGTTGCATACCTCGAAAAGCACGCCTGTCTTTGCTTGTTGTAGACAGTTTGTCCTAATGTTTCCGCCAATTGCGCACACACTTTTCGTCCACTTTGAATTATCTTGCAGCGGCACGATTTCCTTCAATAACAGCATATTCCACAACTCGCAATTTGAATGATGCTTTGTACGAGTTGTACTTCCCCATTGTAACTCACGCCTGCACTAAACAAGAGCACAATTGCAGTTTTATCAATAAGGCTTGCGCAGCTGACGTCACACGGTGGACATTGCATGTGGGTGCGGACATTACATGAACGCATTTCTTTTTGTCAAAAAGAATGGGTGCGGACATTACACGGGAATGTACGGTATTTGTAAAGAGTATTCAGAAAGAAGACTGTTTTGTAATTTTTTGAAGTCTCATGGGTACGAACTAATAAACGAAATACCGACTAGGATAAATGCCTGCCTTGATTATGTGATTGGGCGTTCAAACAAAAATGATATTATATGTGGCGTGTTTGAAACAATTATATATGACCACTCTGACCTTTTAATGAGTATGAAATTATATAGAGGTGTGAAGGTATCCTTCAATCAATGCACTATCGAAATAAATATTAGAAAATACAACGTAAGTGTGTTAAGAAGACTCTTGACTAACTTAAATTTTATAGGATTAATTAGGCAATCCACTTCTGTAGATAATGTGTGACCGGAACCCCGTCACAGGTTTCACATCTACGCCCCTGATATATTGAAGCTAGGCCAGCTAGCCAGCACTTTTTGGGAATAGGACCTGGCAACGCTGGCACCGGACATCACACCTCAGGAAATAGATAGACTAACTCGCCCTCACTATGCTTTGAACCTTCGATAGGAAACGTGCGACAGCTGGCTAAGGCTTTGTGTGGTAACCAAGTTTATATCAGCGTGCATCAATATCAGTGTATAAAGTTAAAGTGTTTATGAACTGGTAAAACCCTTCAAGATGGACTGCACTTCAAGTATAAGTTAAGTGTAATGTGATAATAATCCACATTCCCGCAGAAATACGAACTGTTAAGT
>JAGDQP010030787.1:645-12453 GCA_022664845.1 Lepisma saccharinum | reverse complement strand
TCTATCTATCTATCTATCTATCTATCTATCTATCTATCTATCTATCTGTCTGTCTGTCTGTCTGTCTGTCCGTCTGTCTGTCTATCTATCTAGCTATCTATCGATAGATAGATAGATAGATAGATAGATAGATAGATAGATAGATAGATAGATAGATAGATAGATAAAGAGAGAGAGATATATTGAGAGAGAGAAAAATATATATTTACTATAACTTATAACTGGTCACATAACATATTTTGTGTATTTTGCAACTAACATGTTCTTTGCGAATGATAAACGTAAATAACAACATATTATCAAAAATTATAAAACATAAATACCGTTCCCCATCTTTAAGAACTGATAGAAACACGTTTTCTCTTGTCTTTAGTGCATAACGTTAGTGCTCTATGGATTATTCGATTCATTAAGAAATACCTAGTAACCATAGCCTTCAACGTTCATTGTCGTTTCTCCATGTTCGATAAGGATCTTTTCTACTGGACAATTGAAATTACACTTCTCAGTAAATTTGAACCAGTGGTTCACCTAATGTAAAAATAGTACTGCGTTCCCTCTTTTGGTTTTTGAAATGGGCCTCTGTTAAGTTTTTCTTTATTTGCTACATACTACAATTGATCATAAATATATTTTTCAGAACCCAGGACATGTGATAATGTTTTCTGTTAAAGAAAAGAAAAGAAAATTGCAGCCCTTGCTCGTTCACGCACACACTCTCAGAATCACACACCGCCCACTCTACGTTAGTTGGGTGGCCTTTTCTGTGGGCTTAGAGAAAAATAGTATATAACAAAGTCATGTAAAGATTATATTGGCCATGATAGTCCATAAATATGCAGTGTCACACTATTGTTTAAGTCATTCATCAAATAATGATGTGCATACTGTATTTTTCTCGCTTTTGTCTTGAAACTTCAGTATAAGAAAATCACTATTGCACCGTTAAATATTTAATCAAGAAGAAAAGGATAATCAAAGTTCTGGAGAGCTTTTACGGACCACCTTTAACATATGTTAAAGAAACGGTAATTTTTTTGAATCGGACATTATAATATATATTTAACAGTTGCTAAATTCTTATCTGCGTTGTTAAAACGGGCGGTTTGTGTTTTAAGATCTTTGATTAAAACAGGGAACGTTTTTTTTTGAGCCATCTAAATCGAGGTAACGATAATCGTGTATGTGTGTTTGTTTTTTCTAGCTGTAAAGTTGAAACATGAAGTGATCAAATTACATTTTCCAAATATAAATAAGTGCAATATTTTCCAAGAAACAATTGATTGTTCGAAAGAAGGTCTATATTATCTATCCAGCTACTTAGTATAAAATGTCGTACTACAGACCCATCATTAGGAATTCGAACCAACCAACAACCTACAGTTGCATGTAAAGATAATGATTGTATTTATATGGTGTTACGTGGTGGTCTTTATAAGCATACGGTGAACATACGTGCCGAATTTGCTGAGTTGTGTCCCGGGAAAAATATTAAAATTCCCGAATTTCATAAAAGCGTCGATATAATTTCATTTGATAGGGTCTGACATAAGTAAATTTTGCATTTATTTCACAGTAGTGCTCTCAGTAGAGCTGAAACCGGATCACGTTTTGTGACCTTGCTTAACCCGGACATAGGTGACCCGGCTTGACCTGGATATAGGTGACCGGTTCGAAACCTGACCCGGTCTTGACAAAACGACCACAATGATTTTGTGATCCTGCAACGTTATAATCGAGTACCGACTAACGTCTCAGACCACACGACTACCTTAGTAGGCTGTTCTTTGCACACCTTTGAGGTTATTTTTGTTCTTTCCACAGATATGAGACTATTTTCATATCTTATTACGAGAAACAGTAGAATTTTGTGAGTAAAGGTGTTTAAATTTCGTGAGTGAAAATGATACGAAAATCGTGAGTTCAAGGTAAAATGTCGTGAGTATAAGGGTAAATTTCTTGAGTAGCTAAAAGGATAAATACTTGTTGCAAGGATGTTATAAAAATCTTTTATATAAATTAGACAGAAATCTTTCACGTATAACACCTAACGCACACTATGAATGCCCTTGTGATTATGTAGTCCGTATTTTCCCCGCTAGATGGCAAATCCCGTTCGAAAATTTTCAGCCAGCCCTCTAGGCAGGATTCAGTATATTACATTCTAATATTTTCCGTGATACACGAGTCCGATAGAGGTTTGAAGACGAATTGTGTATTTTTTTTCTACTGCTACGCGAGCAGAATTTAAGTATTATTAAGTTCGTGGTATATATAGAGAGAGCTAAAAATATGGATAATCAAATATTGAATCATTATTATAATTTTAATGAAATTGAAACATGCGTCGGCCTTCCTTATGATGATGATGGAAAATTTTCTGTGGTTATTAGTGTACACAATTACTGTGCATATATAAACCTACCGCTTAATGAGTGGTATAAATTTATATCCTATTCTCTATATACTGACAACTCGTTGACACCCGCCTGGCTGCCCAGTTAATTTTATCTTAGTGATAAATACGGTGTAATATTATCAAACACGTACAAAGGTACTCGTCAGTATTTTATTCTCGCATCAGATGATGACAATAATAGTCAGGTAATTTTTTGTAATTATACATGAAGAAAACTTCATCTCTACATGCCGTGTACCCAATATGCTATTTCTACTTGCGAGGAGGCAACAGAATACGCGCAAAAGTGTTTGAAAGAAATACCACTCGAATGTAGTACTACTACTACAGGTCTATCTAAACGTATTGAACTTAAAGTATTGACTTTTATAAATCGAAATAATAACAATATTATGTTATATTCCTAATTCGTATTGTCGTATAATAGACTAAAATATCGAGTGGCAAATAGCATTTACATATATCATTGAGGGGCCTACAGGGTGTGGGAAAAGCTACTTCGTTAAAACATTCCTCGAGCACTACAGCAATTTATTAAAAATATAGTATTGTGTTATGGCGAGTGTCATCCCTTATACAATACACTCACACACTATTGTAGATTTAAGGAGGGCTTGCCACAGAGCTGTGATGAGTTTTCAGTGGCCGATGGACCCCATCTTATCATTATAGACGATCTAATGCGCGAGTGTGATGGGCAGGTTGTTGGTATATTCACTAAAAGTAGTCACCACCGGAATTAAAATGTTATTTTTATAACTCAGAATATGTTTCACCAGGCCAGAGGTATGCGTGATGTTTCTCTAAAGAGTCAGTATTTGGTATGTTTTAAGAACCCCAGAGATCAGGCCCAAATTAATTACCTGGCCCGGCAGCTGTATCCGGGCAATGCAAAATTTATACAGGAAGCATATCAGGATGCAACCCATGATGCTCACGGCTATTTGTCGTTTGGTTTAAAACAAAACACTATTGTGGAGCACCGGGTTCGAACCTGTCTTTTTCTCTTTGATTCTTTTAATTATGTCTATGTACCGGTGGTGGTGAGGAAATAATAACAATACTGTATATATTACAACATTTATTTCTACTATAATAGATTGTATAAAAATGATTAATAAGGATAATGCTCAATTACTTAAACTTTTGACCAGGGCAAAACCTAAAGTACGCAAGCGGATATTACAAAACGCAGATTCCGAATTAATTCGGTCTATTTGTGAATATTCCTATAATCTATTACACGGGAACATGCCACTGAATATAGAAGAAAAAAATAGGCTGAAGCTCTATAAGATAGATCTCAGGTACCTGGTGGGCAAGGGTCCGACACTAAAACAAAAGAAAAAACATATAATTGTACAAAAATGTTTTTTCTAACTGCATTGCTCGCCTCTCTTCTATGGGGCGTATTAACTAGTCTAATTAAGTAGTAATTATGCAGCATGCGAAAAAATTTATTTTAATCTCCCCTGAGAAATTACACCATTTTCAGAGTATAACGAATCTCGATGATTAAATGAATCAAATTTTAAATAAGAATTTTAGTGTTGAGGAAAAAATGGGTAAAATATAGAGAGGTGTTACAAAAATATCTACACCTTGTTAAAAAAATCTCCTGCGGCGGCCGCAACTAGTGTAGAACAGATGATGATGATGAAATTATAGCTACTCCCGGAAATTTACTTGCGCAAAGCAAGACCGTTATTACGTAGATTAAAAGAAAATCCCGATATTCAATGGGATGCAAATGGTAATGTGCATATTTGGTAAATTAATTCCTGGTGCCAATATAGTAGACTTCATATCTGATTTTGTTAAGTATCGAAAGAAAAATACCCCGACCATAGGTTGGGAAAATTTTGCTGTACTGTTAGCTAAATCAAACACACCATTAGAATATCTGGGGAATCCTCAACGTATAGACTTATTACGAAACCTGACCAATGCTGACACAAAAAAGGAGGATGAGGCGGAAAAGCAGCCTGGACCGTCACGTAAACATTGACGCTACTAAAGACCGTGAAGAAGCTGGCAGTTATTTACTACAACCTGGCGCACCCTGCTTCATTCTCAACAGCTCGCGCATTATGGAAAGCTGTAAACAAATCAGTAGCGCTACAGCGAGTGGAGGAGTGGTTAAAACAACAACCGGCCTATACATTACATAAACCAGTACGAAAACGGTTCCGACGCAACCCACATTTAGTGTTTAGTATTGACGATCAGTGGCAAGCCGATTTAAACGATATGCAGAGTCTACAAAAATATAATGATGGCTACAGGTATCTTTTAATAGTAATTGATTTATTTAAACGATATGCATGGGCGGAGCCCGTCCGGAGTAAAAATTGGTGTAAATATTATAGAGGCGTTTAAGAAAATATTTGTCACGAGTAAGCGCAAACCTCTACGCCTACAAACAGACAAAGGTACAGAGTTTGTTAACAGTGATTTCCAGGTGTACTTGAAGAAAACAACATATTCGGTTTTTCACAACAAAAAACTCCGAAATTAAAGCAAGCATTGTAGAACAGCTGAATCGTACCCTGAAGCAACGAATGTGGAAATATTTTAAAGCAAAGAAGACTTATCGCTACATACGCGTAGATGTGCTCCCAAAACTAGTTCAAGCCTATAACTACAGATCTCATACAGCCCATAAATTAGCGCAGCCCTTGTGAACCAGAATACGTTTCAACAATTGTGGAACAGAATAGTGGCCCCTAGTGCTAGTGTTAAGGCGGAGAAATATAAAAAAGATGATACAGTGCGAATTACCCGGGCCAAACGGCATTTTACAAAAGGTTACAAAGAAAATTGGAATTTAGAAATATTTAAAATAAAACACGTTCGCTATAAGTAAAAAAGAGTGGTTTATGTGTTAGAAGATTTGAATGGTGAAGTGATTGATGGTACATTTTATGAAGAGGAAATACAAGGGGTAGCGCAGCCAAAATTTACGAAATAGACGAGATTCTAGAAGCTAAGGGTAAACGCAAACTTGTCCGCTGGCCTGGTTATCCAGCTTCATTTAATTCATTTATTCCTGTATCATATTTAAAAATGATTGTTTAATAATAACAGAATATTGTAAACCTGATGTCATAGCTGTGTATATAGCCGAAAAATAAATGATCCTTATTTTCAGTGTTACTCGCATCAAGCAGGTAGTGGTTATAATGTATATAGAGGAGCACCATAACAGAAAGGTTATGGTATAGGTAGTTTTCTTGGTGGTCTTTTCCGTACGGAGTTTCCTCTGATAAAAGAAGGTGCAAAAACTATTGGTAAAGAAATGTTACGAACAGGTATTAATGTAGCTGGAGACGTACTAGATAATAATAGACCTGTTGAAGAAGCTTTAAAATCACGCTGGCAAGAGGCAAAAAGTAATTTAAAAAATAAAGCTCAAAATAAAATAAATCAGGTATTGATGGGAGGAAAGCGTAAAATTAAACAAGCAGGTGGTATAAAGAAAAGGCGAAAGAGATATTTTTTATGAATTATTATGGAACAGCAGTATAGTAGTTTTTACCTCACCCTACCCAGTAATAGTTCTATCGGATATTTCCCACAAAATACCCTCGCCTACTATACTACAAAATTATATCATCCTATTGTGTTGGAGAAAGGTGGTGTGTGGGAAACAGCCATGGTTGAGGTACACTATACAAGTTCCTTTCAGAATGTCTCAAAATATACAAATCAAATTTATTAACGCACCACGAATAATTGTAGCTGGAATATAACTACAGTAATGCCCGGAAATTATTATCATGTTGACGATATCCTGTCTCAAATTACTCATGAAAGTGTTAAATTAAATTTACAACTAAAAGTTAAGGCGTCGGTAAAACGTACTGAGGTCAGGAGAGTAAGAAAAGAAGGAGAGAGTGTAGAGGTACGACTATCACACGAATTAGCCAAAATACTAGGTTTTGATCATCTACAGTAAGATAATATCGCCCTGGTCCATCATGCCCGCTTCCCGCGCGATCTACAAAAATCACTGCTAACACATATGTATATTTATAGTGATATTGTAGAACCGCAGTTGGTAGGCGATACTGTCGCACCATTGCTGCGCATTGTAAATACAAATATTAAAGAGTACAGTGCCAGAAATGTTCATATCTTTGAAAAAACCCACTATGTCCTAGTACAACCTAAACAATTTGACCAGGTAGTTATAGATTTAAGAGATAGCAGTGGTATTCCACTCCCTTTTCATTTTGGCAGTGTATGTGTAAAATTACATTTTCGTAGACGTAATATGGTATTATAAAAATAAACAAATAAGAGTGCTAATAGCAGTAAAATGCAGTGTGAGTTACGAAACAGAGTTGGATTTATTTGCGGGCCTGCCCGCTCAAACGAGTATTTTAGGTAATAAGACAGTACCATATAAACCGGTGGCCTCCATTTCTGATAATGCACCAATTGAGTTTGTGGTTCCCGGCCACGGTGATGACTATATTGATTTACCACACACTATGTTGTATATTAAGGCTAAATTTACTAATCCTGATGGTTCTAATCTAACATCGACCGATAAGAAAATGGGGCCTGTAAATGATTTTCTCAGCGCAATGTTCACCGAGGTACAAATATATCTGACCTGCCAACTAATAAGCTACTCCAGCCATACCTACCCATATCGTTCGTATATTTAAAAACTGCTAAATTATTATTATAATGCCAATGTCAAATCAACCCATCTTCAGACTGCTATGTGGTTTAAGGATATGGCCGGTCAAATGGATAGTGTGGTCGAAAATAGTAATTACTGTTTTAAACAGCGAGCTCTTATCATGGGGTTAAGTCAGCCCTTTGAATTACAGGGCTATATTCATGGCGATATTTTCATTCAGGAGAAATTCCTGCTGAGTGGTGTACAGCTGCGTATTAAGTTCATTCCAGCCAAACCGTCTTTCTGTCTCATGGGTGAGGTCGGCGCTGATTCTAATTAGCGATGCAACACTGTTTGTATGAAAAGTTGAGGTGTCGCCCGTAGTAAGATAGCCCAAAATAAAATTTTACAAAATCCTAAATATAGATTAAAATATCCTATAACAAAAGTTCAGGTGAAAACTGAGACTCTGCCTCAGGGTATTATGGATACCACATTCCCAGGTTTGTTTTCTGGACTGGTACCTAAACATAGTATTGTTGGGTTTGTAACTAATACAGCATTTAATGATAGTTACACTACAAATCCATTTAATTTTAAGCATTTCAGTATGTCATTCTTTACGTTGTATGTCGACGGAACTCCGGTGCCATGTAAACCACTACAGCCGGATTTTGATAATAAGCTATATATTCAACCATATTCTACACTATTTATAGATTCTGGTATTTATTATTATAATCAAGGTAATAATGTTCCGCTTGCCGAGTATCCTCACTGTTATACTCTATTAGCGTTTGATTTAACTCCTGATTCAAGTGCCAGCATCACATACTAGTCCCCAACGACAGGAGAGTGTTCGGTTAGAGGTACATTTTAAGAAGGCACTACCATCACCAGTAACAGCTGTAATTTACTGCAAATTCTCCTCCGAGCTGGAATTTTTTTCCAGCGAAAAATATATACTGATTAAGTAGAAGTAGAAGAAGAATGTTAAATACTATTGAACTACAACAAGCATTACAGCTGAATCTGCCTGCTGATCATTTTACGGGTGTGTATGCTGCAGATCAACTACCTCGCTATAGTCATACTCTACCTGCAGCACTAATTGTTAATACTGATCCTAGTCATAAGCCTGGTGTACATTTGGTTGCTATTTATATATGTAATACGGGCCATGGCGAATATATGGACAGCTATGGTCTCCTGTCATAATTCCGTATCATATAAGGTTTCTAAAACAAAACTGTTTATTCTACACATGGAACAGTAGACGTATTCAAGGTGATTTATCTCAATACTGTGGACATTATTGTTTTCTATATTTAGCATGTCGTGCGTCTGGCTATTCGCTAGATGACTTTTAATCAAATTTGCCAACAACACGAATGTTAACTACATTATGCTTTATTCGTTTATGAGAATGGTTCCTGGCGCGGAATTAACGTTCCCGTAACCCAAGTATGTTGGTTCCTGGCGAGGGATTTCTCCGTAAACCATATGTGTGTGTGTTTGTCCTGTAGCAAAGAGGTTTGGTTTATTATGTAACAGTGTGTGTTTTTTTAAATGACTAATGTTATTTTATGTATAATGAGGAAAATAAACAACAATTGTATTTCTATTTTTTCATATTTAAACTTTGACCTCGAGATAGCCCTCAATATAGTTAAATATTCCCTACTGTCCCATAACGACAACAAGAATCAAATTAAGGACCCCGCTATCAAGAGTATTCTGGGGGGTTAGGTTGGGGGTTCCGTGCTCAAGGCCTCGTAATTCGTTTGAGTCTATGTGGGCGTAATCTCAGCTATGTTCAATAGGTTTGCGAAAATGAGTATGTGTGTTCGTGAGTTAAATAGGGGTTGCAAAAATGTGAAAAAGAAGGGTCGTACTCTCTGGTATGTTAAATAGGGGTTGCGAAAATATGCTCGTAGCTTTTACAAAATAATACTATTTTATAGGGTTAAAAACAAGGCCCTAAAAGTAAATAAAAAGTAACTACACGTGGTTACAAAAAGTAACTATATCTGGTTGCAAAATTTGAGCCAAACGTGCCTAACTTGAGACCAGGTGCCTTCACTCTACTCTCATGTCTCCTCTCTGGGTCCGTCACTGAAAGAGAACTTAAAATACATATTTGGGCCCTATGTCTTACTAAGATATTCATTTACGCCGTCAGATCTTTTACTTATACGCCAACGATCCCGCCAGATCTTTTACTTATACGGCAAATTATAATAATCATAGAAGTGGGGTGCGGATTCCCCCCCTCTTGGTTTTTATTGGTGCAAAGTTGGCGTTGGTATGCGACTGTTAAAATTTATTCTAGATTGTAAGTTTTATGTTATTTCAAAAATAATTTCATATTTTCCTCTGTGCAGCGTTATTGTAAGTAAAGTTTTTATCTACTTTTATAACCTTTGGAAATGCATTGCATGAAATATTTCTACATATGTATAAACCCTACATAAAAAACATCTAAAACTTGGGAAATCGTTTCTTTGTTTTCTTTCGTTGTATTTCACGTTTATACTTATCTTTTCATCATTGCTGAGTTTTCCAAGCACTTCTACCAAGTATTCACTTGATTCTGTGTGTTTGAATTCTTAACTTGTGATTATATATGAACAGATTTTGCTAAAATAAAGATAGATAAAATGAAGATATTTGCTAAAGGAAGGGAGGCCAAACATCTATATTAAAGGAATTGATAGTACCAAATACGCGTTACATAGGTTCGAATGTATACAAACCTAAACCGTCAACTTTAAAAAAAAATAGTATTTGTCGTAAACATGCAAACTATTCCGAACTATCGGACGAGAGCTGAACTCTGAGGACCCGCGTACCCTTGTATAGGTCACAGGCCTCAGAGCCGAGAAGCGACAGAAACATTCGAACAGTGACTGCTACCCCCGGTAGAAGTCTGTGGGGCGCTTAACTTGACCTTATATCTTCCGGAGATAAATGTTCCAGAGATGGCGCTTAACATTGAAAGGATAGCCCACGTATTCAACGTAGCGAGTAAGTGCTAGAGGTCTTGTAACTTTGAAGTTACTAGTTTTTAGGAGCGACGTATTTTTGTGCGAATAAAAATAGTATGTTACCTTCTTATTCAGTGTAATTAACACATCTTCCACGAGTAGTCTGCAGTAATTTAATTAAAGTTGCTAGTTGTAGGACTATATATTTCATGCCATAATTTGCTATTATTAATAATATTGTTGAACCGTATTCTGCAAATAACCACATTAGCAGAGTTTAAAAATAATTATTATCTGTTTATTATTATTATCATTAAATGGCAAGAGGACGGAGGATAGTAATTTGTCATAATGTGGAGGTTGAAAGCAGACAGGGACGGGAGGGGTGAGGGATGAAGAAAAGTGCAGAATCGGGGGCGCTGGAAGTTATGGGCCTAGGACGCCTAGACTCATAAATCCGGCAATACGTTGACTCATCTTTATTGCCCTCAGTTGCACTTAAAATGAACAAGAAGTGTATTTCCTGGCACTGTACTGAGCTAAAGTTCCGAAGCTAAAGTGGACAGTTACTTTTTCAACTAAGAATACATAGTTCAAACACACCTCCATATAAGAAATTAGAGTTTTACCTCAATTTGCTCTTATATTGTAGAAGATATTTCGTTGAATTTGAATTTATTTTATGGCCTTTAGGCATCTTAGGCTCAGGTCGGGATAGGGTGGGTGAGAAGATGTTGGAAGGTAGGGCCGATTTTCTAGGTACCATCCCGGCATTTGCCAGGTTTGACTGAGGAAATACCATGGAAAACCTCAGTCAGGATGCTCGGCCTCAGGGATTGAACACACGACCCTCCCAATACCACTGAGCTACTGCCGCTCGGTGAAATGTCTGTTATTTGTGAAATATGTTCAAATCACTTTTGTTTTCGGTGTTTGTTTCATACATTATTAATATCGTCCTTGTTCACATAGTTCCAAAAATTAGTTCATTTTCACTTCCAGAAATAGCACTTCTAGGACACTTCGAGTGCATCATTTCCCCTTCAATGAGTAGCTTTTAATCACTTTTATGCACTTTAATTGTGCAATTGTGCAAAGAAGCGAACACATGAGGTCTTACAAGTAAGAGCGTATTAACAAGCTGTACTAGTAGCTTAGGGAAGAATAAATAAAAGTTTGACGGGAACTGTGATAGAACCTTGTTTGTCTCTGTGTGATACCATAATGCATTAATCAACTGAGCTACCGAAGCTATACAATAACATCCATTTCTCACTAGAAATCGAAAAGTTTGATGCGTAAGTGAGTAAGCCTGATAGTGTTTCGCTGCGAGGAAAGAGCGAGAGGCAAGATTTTATTATCAGCTCTTCTCGCAGGGCTGGGCAGCCATATTGCAACTCACTTGGAACACTTCCGGTACGAATAGCCCACTCTCGCTTATCCTGAACGATGAGTAACAGTGAGAAGCGCTCAACTCGGCAGCTGCAGTTTGGTCTTGTGGTCAAGACGTTGGAAAACTCAAATAAAGGTCCAGGGTTCAAAACCTGGTTTTGAATTTTTGCATATTTTTTTAAAATTAGATTTTTTTCGTTTTTATGTAAATACACAAAACGAAATTTAATAAAAGTTGTGATTTACAATTTTAAAAGATGTCACTAACAACTGGGATGTATATAAACCCACCAGGATCGCTCGGTGTGCAAGGGCGAAGGTTGCGTCCGAAGGGGGCTGGGCGGCGTTATATAGCCGCGGGGTCGCGCAGCCCCCTG
>JAGDQP010030786.1:9999-22364 GCA_022664845.1 Lepisma saccharinum | reverse complement strand
GCGGCCATTTTGAATCCAAGATGGCGACTTTTACAAAGTTTTAAAATATGTTCGTTACCTACTAGCGATAATTTACCTCCATACAAAATTTCATTTCAATAGCCACAGCCGTTTAGGCTCTCTATTCTATACAACAATGGGTTTAGCGGCCATTTTGGATCCTAGATGGTGACTTTCGCAAAATGTCGGATATTTTCCTTTACCTACTCATGATCCTACACCTTCGTACCAAATTTGGTGTTTGTAGCTCCAGTAGTTTGGCCTGTGAATTTATATGGATGAGTGAATCAGTCAGTCAGTCAGTGTCAGTCAGTCAGTCAGTGAGTGTTCATGGGTCTATATAGTATGTGGATTGGACGAAAAATCCTTTGGACTAAATGTAGATTGGACGAAATGTCCTGTGGACGAAAAATCTGTTGGGCGAAATGTCTTGTGGACGAATAATCTGTTGGACCAAAAGTCGATTGGACGAAATGTCTTGTGGACGAAAAATCCGTTGGACGAAATGTCTTGTGGACGAAAAATCCGTTGGACGAAATGTCTTGTGGACGAAAAATCTGTTGGACCAAAAGTCGATTGGACGAAATGTCTTGTGGACGAAAAATCCTTTGGACGAAATGTCTTGTGGACGAAAAATCGGTTGGACGAAATGTCTTGTGGACGAAAAATCTGTTGGACGAAATGTCTCGTGGACGAAATGTCAATGGACGAAATGTCTATGGACCAAATGTCCCTGGACTAAATGTCGTATGGACAAAATGTCTCTGGACGAAACGTCACCCGGCCTTGTGATCCTGTGATTGAATGTGCGTGTACCTAGCCGTCGATTTTGAGTTCAGCTCTTCGATTCTTTTGATGCTGCTATGAAATTCCATTCCTGAACGTAGTGGTTAAGTTCCCGGGGGATAGCCACCTACAACTTTATGAAAATTTGTGTTCCTCGTGTCACCTCAATGAGTGTGCATATGTGTGACTTCGTTAATATTTAATCATGTGATATATGCCAGCATAGTGATTTCTGTGTAACCGCTTCTAGTTTTAGTGAATATAAATATATTAATTTAGCAAGGTCAGGTGACTTGCTGTTAGACTTTGAGACAGGAGCAGAGTACTCCTGTATTTGCAGAGTGCTCGTTATGGCATTATTTGAAGTCAGTGGGGATATAGGCGGGGGACACTGTTTGTGAGGCGTGTAGATGGCTGGACCCCAGTGAACCTTTCTGCGTTGAGGTACAGGTATGGGAGGGAGGTAGGATGAGTGATGATGTATGGAGGTGGCTTACGCCCGCTCACTGGAGGCGCCCTGTGGTAACCTGCATGCCTTATCTTAGCCCTGCCACAGGGGTTGTGGAAGTCTCTGTTTGATTGAGCCTCGTTCCAGTTTGGGCGAATCTTCCACGTAGAGCGTGACCCGGATCTTGTAATTTGTTTATAGGCAAGATAGCCAAATCTGGCAATGGTCATTCTGTCACGCTACAATTTTAACTGTAGCCTCACTACTTATTTTTTAACGAGAACTTCATCAAATAGCTTACCATATACACTTTCACTTGCGATGCTTTACCACGTTATACAAACTACGTCACAGCAATTGACTAAAAATTATTTTAAAATACATCACTCACTTTAAAGAAGTAAAAACTATTATTCTTAATTTTTTATATACAGGGTGTCCCATTTTAACCAAACCGCTGGATTATTGCAAAGCACTGAAAGAAAATACAAAAAGTGTTCAGTGCAACATGTGCTGACAGAGAGGAGATAGCCTTCCATGTAGAATGGAGTGATGACACATGCAGAGTGTTGCCATCTCAACACAAACTTAACTTTTAAAATAATAGGATAAAGGTTCAATACTTTTGGAGATGACCTTGTGAGTAATGGTAAACACAATGTTCGTATTAACATGGGTCGAATTCTGCTTACTTTTAAAGATAAAGTGTTTCCAACTTGAAGCCCAAAGTCAATTGAATTTTATTTATGGCCTTTAGGTATCTAATGCTCAGGGCAACCGCAAAGTCAACGCTAACAATGGGAAGAAAATAAAAAAAATTCAATAAATCAGAAGCAACGCATTGATTAAAAATTTCATTTGCGGCAATTTATTTGTAACAACATGGTGAAGATCAGGAGCGAAAACACGATGTCACCCGTTTGTCAGTATTGCCAACCCGGTATAAGATTTATTTTTTTCAAATAGCACTACATTGTATTATTAGGCATTTTGCACTCTCTAGTGGTAAACACAATTAAAGCACACACTGCAATGTTGCAAACTGTGGATAAGACAAAGGTTTTCGCTATTTTATACAAAATACGTACTTCTCTAGGATATTTCATCCACACTTTGCACCACTGTGATGTGTGCTTTACGTATGTTGTTTATCATTAGTAGAGGATGCGAAGTACCTAACAACACAACGAAGTGTCATTTAAAAAATAAAAGTTATACTGGAGTAGCAATATTGATATCGTGTTTTCACTCCTGATATCCACTATGTTATTACAAACAAAATGCAGTAAACACAATTTTTATTCAAAGCATCGTTTCTGATTTATTGAGAAATATTCTTTTCCTTTTTTCATTGTTAGCGTTGACTTTGGGCTCCAAGTTAGAAATACTGTATCTACAAAACGAAGCGGATTTCCACCCATGTTTATACGAACTTTTTGTTTACCATGACTCATACATCAATCACCTCCGAAAGTACTGAACCTTAATCCTATTTGCAAAAATATACGTTTGTGTTGACGTTGCAACAATGTGCATGTTTTATCACTCTAATGCAAATGGAAGCCTGTCCTTCTTTCGGTACATGTACCTCACACACTTTTTGTATTTTCTTTCAGTGCATGGCAATATTTTAGTTATTTGAATTAATTTAGACACACTGTATTTCCAATTTCAAACTGACTGCATTTATATAAATAAATTTCATGCCGTTTCAAACCATTCAAACACACACTCCAACTCGTCGAAGCGAAAACATACTCTCCCTCCGCTAACAACTAGGTAATTAACTATAACCTCAAGTTATCTACGAAGAAAGTTCTGGCTTCCGAAGCAGCAAAAATATAGCTGAACTTAGAACTAGAAGCGCGGACAACCAAAAGATAACTCAATAGCAGGAAAACATGAAACTACTAGGAGTAAATTGTTCGATATTTCACGAACTAATTTAAAAAAAAAAGTTTTATTTTTTATTTTATTTTATTTATTTATTTATTTATTTTGTATACTAAAAACCAGACTTTCAGTTGTGAAATATAAAATTTAACATTTAGAAAGGGGATGTATTTTTTCTACTAATGTTTCATTTTTTAATTATACAGATTGGTTGTGTTTTGCAGGACACAGCGCCGATTCAAGTTAGGAAGAAGACCAGACGCGGGCGACGAAGGAGACATCAACACCGTGTAAGATTTTGTTTATTCTAAAATTTTCACTCTTTGATTTAAATACATATTTAGTTTTAAATGTACGTATTCTAGTTTTATGCAAATGGTGAACATTTTTCAGTGGAATTTTGTAGCACTAGTTCAACAGTACATTTTCCAATTGTTGTAAAGATACTGAGTCAGAAATATTGCGCACACTCGCTTCAAAGCTACCCACAGTGGCTTAACACTATTTAAATCTGGGGATTCAACTAACGAGGGAAGATGCACTCTGTCATCGTGCTACAGAAACTACGTTTGTAACAACTCATATCTGTTAATGGGTGCAATATCGTTCTGTAAAATTACGTCCTCGTTTGAAAGCAAAGTTTTGGACCCTTGGACGCACATCATCGCACAAAATGTCTAGGTATTTCTACGTGGCAAAACTATCAGTCGTGGTGATGATGGAGTCCAGTAAGAACCACAATTTCTCCGCCAAACCATCACAAAGTCAACTTCATGCTTAATAGTTGAAATGAAACACTTGACATCGTAGGTTTATTTCGGAGTTCGCCACAGATAAACACGACAATTCGTAGGAAAATAACCTGTGATTCGTCTGTGAATATCACCCTGTTCAAGTTTCCGCTTTCAATTCCTTACGCTTTTCACACTAATTTGTGCAAAGTTTCATACTGTTATCTATATCTAACAGTTTAGTAGTTGTGACTCAACCATGAATATTAGCTTTGTGTAGTTATCGTCGAACAGTATTGGTAAGAACAAGATATAGGTGGTGGGATTTCACTTCTACTATCACTTTGCCGCCGCGGTTCGGGGCTACTTTGCATTCATCGGTCACTGTCACTCATCTTCGGCTTTTGACCACCTTTCTTAGCCGATGTTATCTTGCCTCATTTCCTGTAAGCAGTCACTATCTCAGATATGGTTCTTTGTTCCTTACCATCTACCTTAGGACATCACAATATCATTGCAGCACACCCCCGAGACTGATATATGTGACACACTGAGTAGGGAGCATTTTCCCCTTATGGGTCTCTATGTAACCCCTACAATTTGCCATCTTTCGAAGTCTAACAAGTTCTGAATTTCAGATCCTGCGTTAACGACTCGTTATTGTTACAGCAACTTTCCACCGATACAACAATTTACGGGACCTAGTCTTTGAAATTACAAATAAACAAGAATCATAACACTTGTAACGTTAGTGTCACCAAGCTGGAAAAACAATTCCTCGTTTCTTACAGCTGTTCGTATAATCTTGTCTCGTAGCTGAAAATACGTACTTACGGAAACATTGCTTTATTTAGTTTGTTGTAAAAAGAAAATAAAAACAATGGATCCTTTCATGGACGACCAGTAGCAGCGCAAAGGAGAAAGCAAGCGGGCCCACCGTCCCGACCCCGAAGTGTCGAGGTGACCCTCGCTGCTTGAAAGTGGGATGATATAAAAAAAACTGGGAAAAAATCCCAAAATTCAGATTTAAAAAATAACGTCGATAACCATCTTTTGTTGTAGTAAAGTGTCCAATTGACACTCTTTCAGCTCAAATTTGCCCATTTTTTAAAAATATTTTTGGAACGCGGTTATGTAGCTATATTTTCTGTCTGCAGCAGAAATTGGGACAAATAATTTGTTATGTAATTATGGAAGGCAGAATCGTTGTGAGGTATTTCAGCGCCCAAGGCATATGCAGAAAATGTCGCCCCCGATTTTATTGAATTTCATTTTCTTTAATTTTAATATATTGTATAGGAATTGAAAGAAGAAACGTAATAATGTGCATATTAATTATCCCATTTTTATACATTTTGGAAAACAAATATTATAACTTCAATTGTCTGTGATTTGTGTTAAAAAAAACGTTCCACATGTCAAATTTTTATTTCGGCGCTTAGTACATTTAGAGTTTATCTTTTATGTATAGTTTCCGACGCCCCAGCTTTGGCGCCCAAAACGGGTGTCATACTCTCACTAAGGCATTGATGGTAGGTTTTCTAGTTTGGCTACAGTACAATCACTTATCTAATGTAGTTGAGAGCTCTGTTCTATCGTTTTGTAATACATGTAAATCGGAAGACTACATTTCCCAAATTCATCAAGACTCAAAAAAAGCTAAGGCTATTAGCTCTGAGTTTTCGTTAATATAAAATTTAGAATAAATACTTTCAGGGCATCCAAGATTTAGTTACCACTAGCTGCAACTTCTACGTAAAACCTCCCTAAACGTGAGAAAAGGCGATTCGCGCGTAAATACTTTTTGACGATGCGTATAGTATCCGCATCTTATGTAAATTAAAGTTAGCGGAGACGTGAATGACTGGTTAACGGTAGTAATGATATAGTGAAATGGGTGTGCAGTGGGAGCTCGTGTGCAAGAGTGATTGATTAGACTCATTAGAGGACTAGGGTGTGATTGGGATCCACGTTCTGACTCCCACTAAATCTATGGCTTATGGAACTCGCAAGTTCATCACCGCAGTAACAAACATTCCCCATTGGATTCTATCCTGGACAATATGAAGCCACTTTTCATCACGAACACCTACTTCTCGAAGATCTCTTCTAATATTGTCCTTCCAACGACGTCTTGGTCTTCCCAATGGTCTTCTTTCATTCGGCCTTCCAACCAGGATAAAATATAATCTCCGTTTTTTTTTTCAACCAAGCTGCGTTCTAACTCCTAAGATGCAAAATATCATATGATTTTTGCATGAGTTCTTATCTCCAGAAAGGGATGCAACTCTTTCAGAAATGATGGTTGCACTCCTGATAGCCCTGAGCTCTTGACAACAAATCGGAAAATTTTCTACGACTTAGTAATGCTTAACGTGTCTACCATATTATTACAAAAAGTATAAATGATATATTTTCCTAGACGTACGCGTACAGAGTACGTGAAATATTACTACAGCTGGTAGAAGTCAGATGTCGATTTTGAAACGGGTTCTTCTGCAAATATTTCGGAATTGAGATATTGGCATTGTTGAGTTCGTTTTATTATTTTCGAACACATTAGTAAAATTTTGCGATTCCAAAAGTCTCCAAATTCATTTGAATTTCGAAAGAAAGTAAGGGACAGATGCATAATTAACAGTAAAAGTTGTATATAATTTTATATTTTCCAATACTATTTTGAAAAAGTAAAATATTGGTAAACTACTACCTACTCCAACTATTTCGAAAATACCTGCAAATGTTTCCTAGCGTTTAAAAAAATATAAGCGTATAACCAGTATTTGTGTCAATTTCCTAACATTTATGGTGCTTGGATAAGACCCGTTTGGAAATGGATGCCTGGAAAGATAATTGCTAGTCTCTGTGTTTTCACATATCTATATAGTTTACTAATTGCACATTTTGGTTACATTTGTTTTGACATGCTTTGAAGTTCGTTTCTTGTGTTTTTATTAATAGTGTTGATAATTATTTATATACAATGTTTAGAAATTAGATTTGCTTCAAAAACAAGCAAGCTAGCCTTGATATCATCAACAGTATTTATTTTCATTGTTTCTTTAACTTATATTACTCATACTTATGTAATAGCGCATATTATTCATGTTACTTTTGAAAGTAACTAAGGAAGTACAACATATTGTTAATGAACATTAGGACCTATAGTTGTTTTATATCTTTAGCACATCAGAGTCAAAATGCATTATTTATAATTTTTGTGAGCCCCCCACAAGCCCCTCAAATAATATCTTGCGGGAGAAACACTGCTTGTTTCGTACAATGGGAGACTTAATTAACTCATTTAATTTACCTCACTATATCCGAACTTATGGGAAAATCTCCTGTGATGTAAGCAACCCATTAAACAGCTGTTTTTATCGCTTTCGTTAAGATGAAACATGCTACATCCCATATACTAGTTATATGTGAAACATTATACCACACCTACAAGCTCCTGGCCAAGATACAATCAATATTTCTTCAGTGTTTAAACGGTATTAATTTCGCCTCTTTTTTTTTATGTAAAGGGTGATTCGTCCCATTGTACGCCGGTCTCCACAAGTGAATGGTGGTCGATGAAGCAGTAAATATGCCGTCTAAGGACTCTTACTTGTGCGCTTGCTTGTAGTTGGATGGTTGAAAAGCATGACTCTCCACAATATCAATATTCATTATCATGCATAGGTTATAGCAAGTGAACGGGAAGTCCTCCGTCTTGGCTAGTGAGTCCCCCGCGAGTTCGTCAGTTTCCGAGGGGCTCGGAATAACAGGGAAGTACTGTATTATAGCCAATAGTAGCAGTCTGCGCTCATGATTACGTTTGCGAAAGGGTCTCAACCAAATTCACTTGCCCTGGATCTCATATTGCCTTGCGCCGCCACTGGTGCTGACTGACAGAGAAATAATGAATATTCAAATAAATACTTGGATATGCATTGCGCTTGTATTGCTTTGGGGCAACGCCTTAGCCGAGCTGGTCCACCGGTTCCCGTAAGACCACCGAAGTCAAGCAGCTCTGGGTCTGGTCAGTGCTTGAACGGATGACCGTTGCAGTACTCCAGATGGTGTTGCCTGTGCGGCGTCCACCCAGCGTCGTGAGGCCAATTAAGGAGATACCTGAATAAAGAGGTAGCGGACTCAGGTCACGATAACCGGCACTGACTACATCTCACCTCTGCGACATGAGTGCCGAATTCGGCTGGTAGACCTGGACCCTTAATGGGCTGTCGTGCCATGGGGTTTGTTTGTATTGCTTTAATGTAAATAGAAAACTTATAGAAAACTTTGCCTTACTTTGCGAGATTATCTCTTGAAGCTCACTAGAGCTCATTTGTAGCCTGCATATTTTGGGGACATTCACCACCACACGATTTTGTCTAATTTTCGGTAAATACCAAGAAGAGACTGACTAGAAGTTAAATAAACTTCTAATTTCCTCTTAAATTCTAACGACTTAGAATCAGCAGACTGCAATTACTTAAAATGTACAACTAATAAGAGGTTTATAAAGTACATGTTACTTGGATACTTAGTACCTGTCATACCTAATTTCCTTTGAACCATAAACTAATTCTAGGCATCTAGTAGAATTATCCAAATTTAACATATTAGAGAGAGTACATCAAATAAAGCAAGATTTGAACAGACTTCATAAATTAATAATAGCTGTCAGCAGTCCTTGACACTTAAGACGAAATTTCACGACAGAACCTGATAGCGAAATCGTGTCTTTGTTTTTCGGCGTGAAAGTTCAGATAGTCTATCTAACATGACAATAATCAGGGTTATTTTTAATTAAATGGATAACTTCAAATTGATTAAAAAATAGGAAAACATTCCGACCTCAATCCTTCCTGCTTTCCACCTAATCGCTTCTTTCGAAACTAGTCCCTGGGTCCGACTCTCCTTCAAGAACAGGATTATGAAAGATATTAGAGTAGGAGTGTGGAACATACAAACATTATACAAAAAGGGCCCTCTTAAGAAAATAGTACGCGAGGAGGATGAAAATGACAAGTTGAACATACTTTCTGTACAAGAAGCCCAGTAGGAGACTCAGGATAGCATTCACCAGGGTAGATACACTTTCTTATACTGGGGAAATTAGTCACACCAGTTTGAACCAAGATTCCTTATTAGAAATTTATCCTTCCGGTTATTTAGAATGTTGAGTTTGTGAACGAAAGACTATACCATATTACAATATGTACTAGATAATGCAACACGTTTTTAATAAATGTCTATGCTCCGATGACGTAAACAACAATGATACATTCAACGATAAGCTAGATAGGTTGCTTGACTAATTATAGAGGTACCGGTATACGAAAATTACGCTAGCGGATTTCAATGTACAGGCAGGCAGGAGAGAAAGTTTCAGACCTACCAAGAGCAAATCGAGTCTTCATGAAAAGATCAAAAACAGTGGATAAAGACTGATACCCTTTGTGATATCAAATAGCCTAAGAGTAAAGAACACGTACTTCGTACACGAATACACATTAGCGGCAAAACACGCAACCACATCAAACACGTGTCAGTAGATAGACGATGGCATACCAACATAATAGATGTTATGGCTTACTGAGAACCGAAAGGTGACACAGATTATCAGTTAATGATCACAAAAATAAGGGGAAAACTTGCGCATTGCACAAAGGGATTTCAAAGTTTCACAACAACGTAATTTCAATGTAAATTTATTAGACAACCCGAGCGTAAAGGCAGGTTACCAACTTGCTATCTCGGAAAGATCTGAAACCTAGCTGGGTCGAGTAATAATTGAGATGTCAATAATAATAATAATGAAAGTGATTTGAATAAGATATAGGACGCAATTCGTGACACAGGGAGGACGCAGCAAAAGATGGAGTAGGTGAGAAGAAGCAACAGAAAAACAAGTTTCGTTCTCATTATGCTTCATGAGAAATATAAAGAAGCAAGACACCGATGGCTGAGCAATAAAACCGAAAGAAATACACACTTCCACAGTAAATCCGTAAGTGTGTTTAGAAACAAAAAGGGAAATTATCTGACGCCGAAAATCCAGGAGATAGAGCAAACCGGCAATAAAAGTTAATACGAGTATTAGAACATGATACAATAGTGTTAACTCGTTGAGAATAGTTTAACAAACTAGGTTAAGGACGTTAGAAATGAAAGTGGAGATTTTCAGGCGGATTCAACTAAAACTCAGGAAAGATGGTTAAGTTATTTTGACAGTGTTCGGAATTTACACACAGATGAACGAAGAGAGGAATTTAAAATCCATACAGAATAACCGTCGATACCCGAACCTACCAAGATGGACGTAGAAATCTCAATAAATGAACTCAATTCAAAATCAAATCACCAGGAATTGAAAGCAACCCAGTAAGATTTATTAAAGTTGGAAGAACGGCACTAGTCAAGGAATTTTATAAATTAATGGAGAAAGGAGGAACTTCCAAACGAACGAAAAGTCTAAGTAATAATTGAAGACCTGAATTGAAATATATCCCAAGTCCACTTTATTTGTATTTGCATTTTTTTTCTGTTCGTCGGTATCTATGTTCCAAGCGCTATCAAGTTTCATAAATATTACATCCAAATCAACACAGAAACCTTTTTTTTAATACAAGATAATTTCCGCCTTATAGGATAACACACGAAAACCTTGGACTGTTTCTCGTACCTCGTGAAAAAAACTCCGATGGACTTGGGCTGTTTTTCAATTCAGGTCTTCAATTCTGGGTTATAGGAAAGGCGATACATTTAACAGTAATAATTATCGCAGAATTTCATTACCCCAAAAATGTTGTATAGGGTTGAGCAATATTCTGCTAACATAAGTAATCGGTTACGTAGATAAATTAGTTGCAAATCACCACTGTGAATTTAGAGAAAATAGATCCACATTGGACCAGTTTTCTCCTTGAGACACATATTAGAGTACAAAAGGGATTACAATGGGATGGGTTACCAACTGTTTGTAAATTTTAAAATAGCATATTATTCTATCAGAAAGGAAAAGCTATACAATATTCTGGTTCAATTTAAACTACTAAAACTTGTTCAATTTGTAAGCATATATCTTAGCTACCCCATAGGCAGAATACGTACAAGTTATAACTAATAATATGTCTAATAGTTTTGAATTTCGCAGAGCATTGAAACAATGTGATGCCTTGCCACCACTACTCTTTAACGTTTCGTTAGAAGATGCGTTTCAAAAAATAGAAGAAGACAAAGAGGTACTGACTTTTAATGGCTTGAACCAACTATTTGTCTACATGGATGATGTAGATTTAATAGAGGACAATATAAATGCAGTACAAAGTAAATCTGATGTCTTAGTAGAAGCATGCTATTCGATAGATCTGCTGGTAAGATAGATCAGCTGATGGAGGAAAGAGAGATATATAAATTAAGAATGAGATTATATAGATAGTGATCTAATTAAAATACTCGGCAGCATGGGCGGATTAATGGGGGAATTGTTTTCCAGTCATTTTACAATGCTTCACTCTAAACGATAGCATTTAAAGCAACTGCCTCCACCAGAGTCTCTCTCGCTCTCCTAAACCCGCCTAAGCTCGTTAGGGTTATAACAAGCAAGAAGGAGATCCAGCATAAAATAGAAAGATCGATTAGCGTTTGAAACGCATGTTTCTATTCACTAAAGCAATTCCTAACCTCACTATTATTATCAAAATAGCTAAATTAAAAATATACTGAATGGTTAGTATCTTGGTAATATTTTGTTTGCTAAACTTGTAATACGAACCTGAGAAATGGACATAATTTGCTTGTGCTGGCAATATTTTTTTAGGAAATAAGTTTTTTAGGGAGATATGTGGACGGGGGCGGTAGAAGACGACTGGAGAATAGAGAAGACTGGATAATGAAGAACTGCATAGACTCAGCCAACATTATAAGAATAACGACGGATAAGATGGGTAGGTCATGTAGCTTGTTTGGAGAAAACGAAGATTATACTCGTATTCTATCCTTTTTGGTAAGTCGAAAGAAAAAAGGTCTTTGGGAAGGCTGATATATCTTTGCAATGACAATAAGAGAAGACATTTTCGAGAGAAAATGTTCATGAAGGATTGAACTTGCCCACGATAGAACCCAATGAAGAACGATGAACTTACAAGTTCCATGAACCATAGAGTTAGTTGGAATATATAGAGGAAAATACTAGTATAACACCCCATATAAATCATCATATTCAGCCGTTCTGTATCCACTGCTAGATGAAGGCCTCCCCTTTTATGTCCATACATCTTGGTGTGCTGCTATCCTCATCCATGTCCATATTCAATCTGTTCCCCAATATATACATGTCTATATATATATATATATATATATATATATATATATATATCCTAACTCATCTGGTCAGCGTGGGAGCAGTAGACCAACTCCTTCCTTAGGGGAGAGGCCTCATCCACTAGTGGATTGAATATGGCTGTGATTTATATATATATATATATATATATATATATATATATATATATATA
>JAGDQP010030785.1:0-22366 GCA_022664845.1 Lepisma saccharinum | reverse complement strand
ACAGGACAACGCTAAGCCCCACGTGGCTAGGATGACCCGGGACACCATTCTACGCCTTCGATGGGAAACACTATTGCATCCGCCATACTCCTCGGACATTGCACCGTTCGTTTCACCTGTTCCATTCCTTGAACAATCACCTTAGAGGACGCCAGTTCAAATCCCTAGTAGAGGTGCAAAATGCACTTGATGCAAAATGCACAAAATGCAAAATGCCGCTTCACGGCCCGCTAAGTTCTACCGCGATGGAATCCATGGCCTTCCAGAACGTTGGCAGAAGGTCGTCGATGCTGATGGGGACTATTTTTGATCTTCCAGGTACGTCTTAGGTGACATATCGATGTTCGAAGGTGGTGGGTGAAAAAGCGACAGAACTTTCTTGCTTACCTTTATACAATACATATTCCTAAAAGAACTACAGTCCTTGCTATACGTGTTCAACATCATGAAGGCGATCCTCACGCGGCCAATTTCCCCTTCATATGCCCTCACCGCTTAAGGGTGAGGGAAGAGCGAAGATGTGAGGGCATAATAGGAACGTGGGGGGCTCAGGGCAAAGTTTATAACGTGAGGGTGGGCTAAGCGAAGATGTGAAGGTGATGCCAAAGTCTGCAACCTGGCGGTGAAGGTGAGGGCGAAGTTGCAATGTGCGGGCGATAGCTGAGTGGAAATGTGAAAGTGAGTAAGGTTTAACGAAAATGAACACCTCTGGTTGCAAGAGATAACATAACGTGAAAAGCCGTGCGTCTGACCCATCCTCGTATTATTCAGTGACGTACTCTGCATCTCCCGTTCTCACAGAGGGTGTCCACCCACCTGGAAAAGTCAGGGAATTTCGCTTGGTTAAATATAAAACATGGAAAGGTCAGGAAATTTTAAAATTCTACAAAGCCAGTAAATTCTGAAAAAAAAAAAAAAAAAAAACGGGAATTTCTGCTTGGATAAAAATATAAGTTCTACTACCTTCCTAGCCATTTAACCTATCTATTCCAATACAAAATCCCCCAGAGCCCCGATCAAGACTTCATGATACGCTACATCCCAAGTTTCGTTTATCTAGCTCTACTGGTTTGGGCTGCACCTACTTTCGGTATGTACTTTAGTCAGTGAGTGAGTCAGTCAGTATCTATGGGGTTTTGTAGTATACTAAAAAAGTCATTCAGTGCTGTTTGTGAATTAAGCTGGAGCGAATGCAAGACCATTTTGTATTAAACACAAGAAGGTTTGTTCGCTAGGAGCTCCGCTTCCTAATACCACTTGGTGCTTTTGCGCCCCCAGGCTCCGTACTCACTCGATGAGGGCTCCGCCCCACACTCCGTGAGTAACATTTTTTCTCTAGAATCCGAAAATATTACTTCATGTAAGAGTGATCATTTGACATTTTTAAGCTGACCCCAGGGGTACTATGACAAGGCTCTAGGGGCCATTTAAAAAAAAAAAAAAAAAAAAAAAAAATGAAATCTATGTTTGAAAGTATTAAACTTTTATTCTCACCCATTTTTACCTCAGAAAATTACTTTACATCCATTTTTACATCAGAAAAAAAGTAGAAGAGCTGTGGCTGTGTTCTTTGTTATGTTATGAGTAGTAGCTTTCAAAGTGGATAAATTTTTGTCACGAAAATCTAGGAAACGTTCCGTTTCTACGAACAACTAACTAAAAAGTCAGGGAATTTTGAAATCCCGAAAGAGTGGCCACCCTGTTACAGCTTTAAAAATACCACACAGAAACATCTCTCTTTGAAAAACATTCCTTCTCTTTTAAATCACCTGGTTAGTTGTTTTATTAACAGTGATATGACTAAAAGAGTTCACTTGCCTGTTCAATTCGCTTCGCTAGAACGTACGAACTTTCTTAGTTACCTCTACTGCCCGAATAAATTTTACTTCACGTAACCAAGAAATGTTTAAAGAGCTACACTTACTCGCTTTCCGTTGAAGAACCTGAAATTGAAGTCTCAGCAGGAGCACCTGGGATCGTAGAAGTAACATTAATTGAATGGTGTGGTACTTGACTGAATGAAACTCCTGACGCTTCATCTTGATTGTTTTTTTTATCGTTATATCCAGAAGGTTTACTCGGTAAATTATTCGGAACACCAACCACATGTTCTTCTTCACCATCTACAAGTAATTCCCTGGCTTCTTCTTTAATCATCACCTGTAATTAGTAAAATATTGAACAATGTCTAAAGAAATTCTCTTCAGGGTAAACAACTGGAAAAAGATTACGCCGAAAGTTTTTTTTTTGTCCTTTCAAATAAGAGTACAACTTCGTTCACGGACAGAATACAACAATGTAATGCGGTGGTTATCGTCGTTAAGCAAACAAGTGACCTGACCCATGCCGATCAGCCCAAACTAAAAAACAATTATGTACTTTAAAAACGGGAAGAATTGGTTACAGAACGAATCTGATCTGTAACAGCCACTGGGTAAAAATAAATTTTCATTTTGACAAACCCAATAACCTCATCCGACATGTTCATCCTAGTTCTAATTGATTCCCTTTTATGTTCTGAAAGCTCTGAATTACGAATTACGACTTATGCCTTATAAGAAGGAAGGAAGGAAAAAAGAAAAAAAGTTGGTAAACTTTAAGTTTATATGGGCCAGTCTAGTAACTTTGGACTTCGGCCCGTCACAATTCGCCCCTTAGCCATTAAAATCCACACCCATGCTTCTAACGGGACTCGAACCCGGGACAATCGAGTCGTTTGCCTACCGCCGCAGACCGCACGGCTACCCGGCCGGCGTATGTCTATCAAGTAGTGGATTTTTTAATGTATATAAAGTTCCAGCTAAATACAAAGTAATTTATTTATCTGTTAGGTCTTCTTTCGGTGAACATATTTTTCGTCTATTGTGTTCGAATTCTAGCTTTTCTGAAGACTGATACTTTAAAGATTTTATCTTATACTCCCCTTCAGTGACCTCAATTACTAATGAGTTCCCTTTACTCTTACACTCTGTCTAGAATTATTTCCTTCTTTTATAACTCACTCTTGTGTGTGTAAAGTCGGTTAAGTCAAAAAATGACGCAACTGACTTAACTGCACATTTTTATATATACAGCGTGTTTTAAAATTACACCGACAAACTTCGACGAAAATTCGGTCGCGTTTCGGAGCTAGAGGTGCTGAAAGCGTGGAAAAATGAAATTTAGAAGTTTCATATTTGTAACACCACGAACAGTGAAGCTGATGCGGCATTGTGCCGTCAAAGACTTTAAACCTTCTCTATTTAAAAATGCGTATTCCAAAATTGTGCGATGGGTGCACAAGGGATTCATCAAAGAAAGTACGTGATTCCCAGTTTTTCTGAAGTAGGTCGAAATGAGTACGAATTAAACGATTTTCCATGTGAGTAAAGATGGCATACATCATCACCGGCATCCAATTCAATATCTTCGACAACAAATAAACAAAATGTTGGATGGAATTACGCAAGTCTTACTCCTGGTCGTTATACAACCAGGCTTTTTCTTTTTAAACCAGAAAATAGTTCGGCAGATTGAAGCAGCTTGAGATATCGATTTGGCACATGCGAATTATTGTTTCCTGGTGGAAAACCGTCCCATTCATGCTCATTTCAATCCGTCTTAACTTCAAAGAATTTCTGGAAATCCCCTACTTCCTTTGGGGAATACCTTGAGCGCCCATTGCGGAATTTTGAAATATACATTTTCTACAGCGCAGATTTAAAGTCTTTGACGGCACCATGACCCATCAGCTCTACTGTTTGTGGTGTTAGAAATATGAAGCTCTAAAGTTTCATTTTTCCACGCTTTCGACAGCCTCTAGCTCCGAAACGCGGACGAATTTCCAACCGGTTCACTGTAACTTTTTCTTTATTTTTTGGTGTACTACCATTCCTCCAAGTTTGTCGGTGTAATTATAAACACACTGTACATATGTAACTATATTTCTGTATTTTCTCTTGTTCTCTTTGCAACCCAAACGTATATACGTATAAAATACTGCAGTTTATTTTTTTTTTTTTTCGTAATTTAGCACTATTTTTCTTAATTTTAATGTTCTCAATTAATACTTTCTTGACTTAATCGTCTTTACATAAAACACGCCAATTATTCTCCCAGTCGGTAGTAGTGAATCAAGTGCCCGTCGTCTACCTGTTTAAAAGGGATCCTCACTATACCTTTACCAAGCTTTGCATATAAAAATAAAAAAAAGAAGAAAATAGAATTTTAGTTAAATAATATTTTCAAATATACTTCAGAAATTACATATCAACGCTCTTCAGGAAAAAAACAATTAAAATTACTATTACGGCAGTCGATGATTTGTTTTCGTATGTAAGGGTTTAAATGTCCACCTATTGTCTATAATATAACTATCATATTTAGACTTTAATTATGGCTCACAAACTTTAAATGGAAAGTGAAAATAATCAAATATAAGATAGCAAGTTTACAAATAAAGTGTTTTGTTGATTATGACGTGGTTAAACAAACACAAAACTAAGGACTCCATTGAATGTATTCGACGTTTGTAACCTGTAACAATGACCTCAGGCTTCTTTTAAAGCAGAACGTAAGAGAGCAAATTTTGATGATCGTTTTTTAAAAACACAGATCAAATATCTGAGACACAAGAATTTCATCAATTTCTTTTAAAAGGTGACATTGGTTTACAACATATTAGTCATGATAACCACTTTTCATTCACTTTCAACGACAAGACCAATCCACCATTTATGTCCACGTTACAATAAATACTACACAGTATGTAGCATATGCGTACGATGAACTTTTATTTGATGGTACAAAGTGAATCACGAAGAGATATATGTAACGATAAACTTCATGCACCTCCACCTCTCACAACAATTAAAATCACTCTTTTGTCCTTCAAACGGTTCACAAAGCAGATAAGACATTTGCTAACTTCCACTTGGTAACGTCATCTCCATTCTGAGCGTGCCTTCCAGCAAAAGCAATGGATCAGTCTGGTACTTCGACGAAGAAAGATGTCCAATTTGTTGAAAGCCAATTCAATAACCTGCACTTTTAAACAGAAGACATGAATTACCTTTATAGTTAACTTGAGTTAAATTAGATTTCTTCTTCATTCTAGAGAAATTAATCTTTTCTCTTGTTTCTAGACTTTCACTGATCATTCATAAAACTTTAATGATGTGCAAAACTTTCATGTGCTTACTAAATTGAATTTCTTTTTCTTGATTTGGACTAACTTCATTGTCCTTCTGGATGCCGAATGAAAACAAGTTAGCGCTGCGATTCTAACAATCGCGAATGCTCGGTTCCTTGATAGCATCTCAGGCGCACAAACTTGCAGCACTTTTCTATTGAGTCGAATAATGTTTATGGCAAGTTTGGTGCAAAGAAGTCTAGCATTATGGAAACAAATTGAAAAAAATGAATATTGAATTTAAAATGGTTAGTAACACTAACTACTACGACGCCTGATCATGACGGTTTCGGCGGCTCTCAGCTGGTCAAGCCAAGACCTCTCCAACGATACCACAACCATGTTTCTACACACTCTGATTCAAAATTATATTTTTGGAGATGGGTTTGCAACACTGACAACTGGGTGTTCGGAGACGAGGATATTCACAGTGTTTCTATTGTGTCGAATAATATTTATGCCAAGTTTGGTCCTGTTACGTCTAAAGTAAAGAAAACAATGTAAAAACTTGAATTGTAAAGAAAATACGCTGGCAAAACTGACAATTCGGGTGCTTTGGGACGATGACTCCCACATAATTTTTCGCTTCCATTTAATTATGTTTATGCCAATTTTGCTACAGATACTTCTAACGCACAGGAAGCTATTGAAAAATTTAATTTAAAAATAACTAATTGGTAACACTGACTTAATGCACCAATTAAGGCTGTTCCGGTGGTTCTGAGCTAGTCTAGCCAAGACCTTTCCAACAACTTAGACACGTCTCTACATCTTGTGATTCATGACATTTTCTAGACACTGGTTGGCTCACAACAGAGTGTTTGTGGACATGACACTCAAAGTGTGTTTCTATTGTGTCGAATAATGTTTATGCCAAGTTTTGTGCTGCTAGATCTAACGTAATGGAAGCAATATTTAAAAGGAAATAATTTTAAAGAAAATATTTTGGCAATACTCGCAAGTTGGGTGTTTGATGACGTAGACTCAGAGTACTTGTTCTATTCTGTAGAATAATGTTTATGCCAAGTTTGATGCGAATAGGTCTAATAGAATGGAAGCATTTTAAGCAATTGAATTACTGAGAAATAGGTTGGCAACACTGAGCCACTCCACCAATCAAGACGATTCTGGGGGTTCTGAGTTAGTTTAACCAATACCTTTCCAACACCTCTCTATACCTTCCGGTTCCTGAGGTATAATTAGTGGGCACGGATGGACAAACAGACTGAGCTATCCCTTATCAGTTTTCTTCCATTTAGTTTTTAGTTTTTTTCACAACAAACAATGATACTTTTCATCTGTGCAAAACTTCTCCATTAAACAGTTATAAATCATCTTGTATGTCAAATACTGGAAGTAATCGTTAAAAAACCAGTAATTGTTAGTTGTCCAATACTCACTGCAAATAATGGAATAATTTATTTATTAAACAGTAGTGTCTTTCTTCTTCTTTCGCCTATTCACTTATATTTATTGCTTTACCTCTTGTGCAGTGCGTCCGGTTTTGACCATGTATTTGAAGTATTAAATCTCAAATCATTCCTGGATGTTTTTCATCTTCTTAATGTCTTGATGGACACTTTCTCTCTTCTCTTCGCTCGTTCCTGTGAAAGAAGCCCAAGTGCTCATTCAGAAATTGAATGTTTAAACTCACTGTGTACGTTTGAGTTTTTCCAGTATGCTTCTAACGATGATTATATAGTCAAGATTCTGGTTGTTTCCTGGAAATTTAGTATCCGCACTCTTGAAAGCAATCCAAGAATATGGAAGGGATATGTGCTGGAAAGTGTAATTTGACGTTTTGTCAGGTCTAACGAGATATTTCTAGTTTCTGGCAAAGCCCTGAGTATTTGATAAATTTTATATGAAGAACTGGCAGACGTATACGTATGTTTTATCTGTGGGAAGCCAGTTCTATATTCTCAAACCTTTAGGTTCACTGCGTTATAAATAAGTGACGCATAATTGTCACAAGTGAGACAACCAGCAGCTAGAGAAGTTGATCAAAAAAATGTATCCATCTGCACAAGAGTTAACTCCTGTTAAAGTTAGAATATAACGCTGACTAAACCTTAACCATGATTGTCCCAGTTTCAATCTTCATTTTCATTTCAACCAAAATTTCATCTTCATTTGCCACTACAAGCTTTGGTAAGTAAATAAATATCAGCCGTGAGTACTCGTATATAAATATATTAAATAATTATTACTTGTGTAATTACACTGATAAAAAGTTAAGAGTCTTTAAAAAAAACTGTGTGTGATACGACACCTTAATTGTCATTCTATAATTCAGCGAGAAAAAAACACACACAAAGAACATATTCAATTCTAAACAAGTTTCTCTTTTATCTTAGGCCACTGTAATTATTAACAACATTATTCTTATTGTTTAGAAACTGGTGTCTATTTTAAGATGATTATAATGGCAAAAAAAAAAAAGACTTGAAATGCCTATCAAATAGAATAAAAACATTGAGACCAGAACGACGCAAAGGTAAGTCATAGCATAGAAACGGGTGCTTACAGGATTCACAGAAACCAAATTCATAACTTCTGGTTGCAAGAAAAACATGAAGAATTGTTGTAAGCAGCTAGAGAACCCGGGATTGCCACACCCGAAGTCACAGGACATGAGTCCCCTAGGTAACTATATATTTTAACCCATCCTGTTGTAGTATTAAAGGTTCAGAATATCAAATCATGCTTCAAATGTATGGGAATATTTTTTTCTGCATATTTGAGAAAATGGCAAATTTACCATTAAAAATAGCAAACAATTACAATGTTCACCTAACTGAATTCATGATCTATAACTTAATTTTTATTCCCCCCCCCCTGACTCAATTTCATTACCTTTTTATGGCTTTCCTGACATGGGAACCCCCCGCTCAACTAACAACATCTTCAATTTCTTATTCTGAACAGGTCCAACACTTTTTTATTTGATCACTAAACACAAAATTATAATTTTGTAGGTTTAAAAGAAAAGATGTTTGGGTACAATTATGTTTCTAAGAACATGGCATTGATTCATGTCTTCTGGGATGAAAACAACTTATTAAAGGACCGAGGGAAACTTTTAGCGGGCCAGACTTTTTATTTATTCAATATAAGAACATTAACAAATTTATTAAAACTTAGGCACCACAGGCAAATCTCGGGCTGGGAATTTTCATTCCTGGACTAATGGATTTTCATTCCGAAAACAAGAGCTAAAGTTTAACAAAAACCATGTGAATGACATCTCTCATTTCAGAATTAGTGGTTCGAGAAAGGCCAAAGCGTAAACTTTAAAGTAAAAAAAAAATATATATATATTTTTTTTAAATTCTCCAAATAGACTGAAAATTAGTTTCATTATATTTTCGAGGTCGCTGATAATGATTAGGTATGAAGTCAAAATTCAAAAATTCAAAATGGCGGATCCCATATGGTGGGCAAATTCCTAGGTATAATTTCCAGATTTGACAAATCTCCGGGAAGGAGTGTCAGCAAAGTTTTACTATAAAGTTCGTCGGTGGATGTCCGAGTGTGTGAATTAACATGGAATAACTTAGCGAAAAATATTTTTCTTCCTAGTTTCCATCCAAGTGTACTGCGATATTTTACTTTAATCCTTGCCAAAATAATAGATTATGTACATTTGTCTTTTTGAAACGAAACAAATTTTGTATTTTAAGATCCGTGTACCTCTGAGGCGGTACATGGCACGGTTAATCTGCTCGCGGATAATGAGTTTACTGTACACTGTTTTAATTTAATTTGTTAAGATGTTCCACATATATGCCAGTGTCTACCTAATGCTTTCTCTACATATATACGCATTTTCAACTCCACAATACTTACATCCAATGGCATTGGTATAATTCCTTCGCTCTCTGTTCCATCAGAGCTTTTGTTCATTTCTTCTTCTTGCAATTTTTCTTTCGCTGATTCTTCATTTTCTAATAATTTATTTAAATATTCCTCAGTCTTTAATGTTATATCTCTGAAATCGCTAATCATTTCCACTTTACGGAAGCAATCTTCACAAACAACTTTCGGTAACTTGTCATCTTCACGAACCTACAAGTATACAGAACATATTAAAGAACAGGAGATTTAAGTTCTTAAATACGGACATGGCTTACAAACAGAAAGATATAAACATGCACCTGGATTACAATACACCATTATATATATATATATATATATATATAAAACTAAAGCTAGGAAACAATTCGTTTCTGGGAGCCTGCGTAACTACAGCACTCTAACTATTGTATTATTGTCATTCTATTAAGAAATGGCATCAAGTGTCTTATATCGTTGTCAAGACAAGAAATAGGTTGTATGTGCGATTTTTGCCCATAATACTTTGCAATTCGTGTTTGACAACTCTCTTTGCAGCTGCAAGATTATTAGTGTTTTCGGAAAAGAAGGTTTCTAAATATAGAAGGTCTTTGTGAAAGTGACCCTCGGAGAATTAAGATTTTACGATAAATTGTCCAGTGATGCATCAACCTTGCTTTATAAGTATTTTGGTACTATCTGAACTTCCGGGAAAGCGGACATATCACACTAGGATTTTCACAATTTTCTTCATCGTCACTTTCGAAACCCACAACCAGGATTCGCTTTGTAGCGGAAGTGGATTGGGACATAACTCTCCGCAAAGTTCTTCCCTTGCTCTGATTTCCGAACAATCACCCGTCTGGGATATGAACGGGCGTAAGGTACGATATTCTACATGCCTGAGGAACGCCTATTGGTCTCTGGACCACTGAAAAACAACGAGTCACTTGCCGCTATAATCTTCCTTTATGGTATTTCTAACTCTACGTCGCATTTCAATCCGTTGTAATGCGGGTTACCTACTGAAAGGTTTAATTCAAACTTGAACAAGATGGTTATTCTTAAGCCGTGTTGGTGGCCCACGAAGAACCAAGGCATGGGCAAAATTAAGGAACTTATTTGTGCTTATAAAAGAAATTTGTCAACAGTATTAAAGTCTGCACAAATATTAATAGATATAAAATACATCTTAATCGAGTGAAAGTTGAAAATATTTGAACGTCAGTGAGTTAACAACTTGATCCCGGAAACTCACAACCACATTTAAGATGTTACCATTCAGTCTGCATATACCCAGACCTAAACTCAATAAAATATGTGTAGGAGAAGGGTTTGCGATACGTCACTATTTTCTGCAAACTGTCCAACAGCTGAAGACGGTGTTAATAGAAGAATGGGCTCTTTCACCGCTTTAACTCATCAACAATCTAGTGCAAACGTATGAATAGACCGGGAAACATGAAAACTACGCATTGACGTTACGGATCATGATATCCCCTACTGATAAAGTACTTTCCCGTGCGCACCGTCGTCGCCTCAGTGAACTGATCTGAAGTACGGCAGTCGCACAGTGCGGTCGATTCCAAAAAAGCTGGTCAAAAGTGAAAAAAAAAAAGTAACTAGTTAAGGATTTTTTTCAATGTTGGGTTGGTCACAGTACATCTGTAAGGGTCAGAAATTACTTATGAAAGTGTGAAGCTATCTTTGTTCGATTGGCATCGATTGTGTTACTGAGGCAGTAAATGACGCACGTGTTGAAAGTTGTATAAAAACTTTAGATTGAAGCAGATCATAACCAAATAAAATGGAATCAACGTCTGAAAGTACGTAGTATATATAAAAAAGTTACGAAATAATAGTTTATCAAATATAAATTATTAGTGAAACAATATTTGTCATTGATTTTTATTAATTGAAAGCGTTAAAATACTATATTATCGAGTAACCGACTTTTATTAATTTCATAGTTTCATTTAATTCCAATATTTAAATTAAGTTCTGTATTTAGTTAGTAAAAAATGTTAAATAAACAGGCTGCTTCGAGCCCCATGTCTCAACAATTAAAAAATTATTCTTGTATATTTAAAAAGCTCCAATATACCAAACTTCAAAAATACATAGCAACTCATGGTTATGTAAAAACATCATTTCAAAAACAGTTTTAATTTTAGCACCTGCACAAAAATAACAAGTATTAGTTCAACCTTGGCTCCCACATAAACCCAAAATTAAAAGTTATTAATCAACTTCAATCAAACACGTTCTACAAAAAAACTATTGCATCTTTAACCTTCACAGTAACACGTGCCAATCTTAAAAATCATTTATAATGTAAATATTCACACCTCAGTCTGTTATCAATATGTTATTATGAAAAAGTTATCTTGTTCCGCTGTCAGACTTTTGTAAGTTAGAGTCAAATGTATGTTCATCAATATAAAACAAAAAATCTGCCCGAAGTTGCCCCTGTTTGTTATTCAATCGTCTCAAAATGGCGGACCCAAAAATCCATTTTCCACACCGTTTGAGCTACAGCTACGAGATTTGGCACAAAGGTGTATTATCACAAGTAGTTTGGGAAAATATTATATAATATGTTGAAAAAGTCACCATCTTGGATCCAAAACTGCCGCCAAATCTATTGTTGTATAGAGTGCAGAGCCTAAACCGCTGAAGCTAGAAGCACCAAATTAGATATGAGCGTCCATGATCACTAGTAGGTTAAGAAAATATTACAAAATGTTTCGAAAGACACAATCTTAGATCCAAAATAGCGGACCCAAAAAATCCATTTTCCACACCGTTTCAGCTAGAGAAACGAAATTTGTCATCAAGGCGTATCATTACGAGTAGTTTAGGTAAATATTACAATATATTGAAAAAGTAGCCATCTTGGATTCAAAATGGCCGCCCAAAATCCAATCAGAAATCATTTATTAAAAAACGTTATCATATTTCATTAAAAAGAATTATCATATGTTGTTAAGGGGGTTCAATTCTGCAACTCTGACTTCAAATTCGTCATAAAAAAGATCCAAAAAAAACCATGAACATGATACTCATCCTGGCTGTAACATTCAGGCTGTTTCACGAATAGGGGATGAAGGGGGTTACATTTTACAACTCTGACTTCAGATTCGTAATCAGCGACCCCACCAAAAAAAACCAGTACAGATTTTTAGATAATTTACTTGAGTTTCTGACTTTTTGGCCAGCTTCTTTGGAATCGGCCGCACTGTGAGTCGGTGCTATACATCTGAAACAGTCTTACTAACCATATCCTCTTGTAACCGCAGTTGCGTTGGTGTTGTAGCCCTAAGTATTCTGTACCTTGTATATTACGATGATCACATACCCAGTTTGACCCTGCATGACGCTACGAGTAACGATCACTGTGTCTTTAGGTTTAGAATATCAATAAATACTGAGAAGGAACATGTCTCCTCACACTAAAAATTTCAACATGAAATTCCTATTAATTCTGGAATAATTTATCATAGGAACATAGTTCGAACAGAACAGACCGGAACGCCATTCCGGTTCGTGAATATCTGGAACCTTCCTGTTCCGTCTCGTCAATATGGTAGTCATAGGCAAAAAGGATAATAGCACGTTAAAGAAGACAAACCGTTCCGTTTCGCGAAAACTTCAATTTCGAGCAACGCCGATTTTCGTGATTACAGAAAATCAATTAAAAACAAAGTATACAATTAGTCCTAAACCGCTAAACCTCTTTACTTGAAAATGCTGTAATACAAAGTGAGAAGGGCATTACAAATACAGTTTTCGGCTGAGAAATCAGTCAAAATCCTTTCCGAAGTGACTTAATAAACAACACATTCTTTAGCTACGGAATCTACTTTTTCAAAAGTTTTCACTAAAATAGATCAACTTTGACAGTTCTAGCTCAACACCGAGCAGCCAAAACTCAGTTGGTAGAGCGTTGTTTTAATAGTTGGGTGGCCCTGGGTTCGAAACCAGTGGCCGAACATCCTGACAGAAGTTCTTCTCCAGTCACACCAGGCAAATGCTGGGGTGGTACCTTCACGACTCTTTCCCCTATTCTATTCCAGCTTGAACCATAGACGCCCAAGTGACGTAAATAAATTTAAATTCTAGAACTCAATAGGTACCGTATATTTTCAAATATACAGTGCACTAATTTTTCAATTTTGAAATTGGGGTGCGCCTTATATTCGAATAAAAGAATTTTCCAAATTAGTATACTGGTATACCCTATATACGGTAATTACCGTATGTAACAACACATTTGCAGCAATTAAACTCTTAGGTCAAAAAATAACATAACAATAACAATTCTCTCAACATGAGAACGAACATTAGTTAGTAGAAACATACGGAAGAATGCAATAAATTTCCCATTCTTAGTCTCTGTCATTATGCATACTTAGTACAGACGATGTAATACGCTAGCAACAATGCGAACTCGCTACAAACAGTCTAATAAATTATACCTAGTTGTGAACACAGAGAACGGAATATACTAAAATACGGTATTTTGACTTCCCATGCATCAATATTTTGGTGCGCCTAATTATGGTATGATAAAGTAAGTTCGCAGTTTAGTTTATTAAATTTTATATCACTATAATCAATAATGTGAGGCACACGAGTAACACCCAATACGTATTAATAAAAATGTCCTTTCTTCTTTGCAACTCTACAATATTTCTGGCTAAAGCTTACGATAACTAAAAACATCTTTTTTTTTCTATTTCATTACTAAATTATCACCTTTCATATTATTAGCCAAACGGGTTAAATTCTTGTTTAGGTCAGCCAGCTCTTGTGCCATATTTACGCTCCATATCGCTCATTCCCATGCCAGTAATTATCACAGACACTTCTACAGACATCTTGCGACAACCAGCAATCCAAAAAGTGTCACGGAAAGCCATGTCATTATTATTTCGTTAAATATCCGCTGGAGTTGATCAACAAATACAAACATGGCAGTATGTGTTGCATTATTAATGGCATCACTTCGTGTTATGAATGACATGTATTTTGTTACAAATATCGCGGACACAATGGTGACCCAACGAAGACAGCTTATGGGTTATTTTTTTCAATATACGCTATGTACATAATGTTTAACACTCAATCCATGTGCTCGACCCTAAAGTGAAAGCAGCTAAACAATTATATTATGCGCCATCGTGCACTCCTTCATATTGTTTTTCTTTTACACTGTGACGCCTTCATTTTTTCTGCCCTTACTTTCCTATCATATTTCAATATCTATGACTTTTCCTGTGGCTAGCCAAGTATTACTCCATGACTTTCTAGTGACGCCTTTTGATGATTCGAGCAGCGCATCTTTTCTGTCGGCTCTTTTTATTTCTCTATTTTCAATCTGTTTACTTCATCTAAATCTTTTTACTTTTGGTGGGACTATTTTAATTGTGTTGATCTCTTTTTGAGTAGAGCAGAAGACGACACACTTCTTACGTGCTATAACCTGGATAGAGCTAAGTGACTGAAGCTCATAATAGATAGTGGGGTACTTTGCCAAAAAATTATAAGACCCCTTTAACTACATATGTATGCATTTCGCATCAAGTTTAGAACACTTTCTGTGAAAAATATCTGAAGTTTAGCAGCTGTTAACAGGTAGGAGATAAAAAGTAAGACAAACCAACTCCATAGTGACTTTCTGTATTGCAAAACGAAGGTTTTTCTTTTTTTTCATGTGTGCATTATGTACAGTGACAAAAATTGGTGATAGTGCTTTCAAAATTTCATCGGTGACTATATTTTTGGACAGTAAATTTTATATTTTGAAAAGTTTATTTCATGACAAGCATGTATAGATAAAAGGCTTTCGAAAGGGAGAAATGGTGGGCTTTCCCCAACCCCAGGCAATGCAGCATTACAGGTTAGCAAGTTAAAATTCTCTATTGAAATCTTTCAAGGACGTAAATAAGTTATGTCAGTTTCGGTAACCTGCATTCTAAGTACTCAACCCGGTGGCTTGTTAAATGAATACCAAAAGTGTTTGATTATGCTCCGTTAAGCATTCAGTTGATTTAGCGTTGGCTATCCTCCTCTTTCTCATGAATAATTATGTTTCCGGTCCACGTACATTTCCATCTGTTATTCTTTTGAAATGGTGAAAACTTTAGGCCTGGTACAATCCAAAAGTGTTACAAACGTAAATTATAACTTTCAAGTTGCCTTTAAATTCAGGGTTATCTCATGTGAAATCAACACACTTTTTAACAACATTCTACTTTACCTTCTCTGTTGAAACGCAAAATACCTAACCTTCTCTGTTACCTTCACTTAACTGTTGAAACGCAAAATATACCGAAGTTTTAAACAATGAAAATAAGTATTGAGAGTGAAAGAGCGGAAAGTACGTCGGAGTATTCAGCAGTTTTAGCCTTCAGGCCAAACACATGGTGCGATTGTTAAAGACGATGTGAAGCGTGTATAATGAAAATAAATATCTCACTTTTTACAACCAGTTTTCGCTCTCCCAATTTGTCAGCGAGTTTTGTAGTAAAACGTGCGTCATTCATTACACGAAGTGCCGCCATTAGTAAATTCTCCGCATGTCACCATATTTGCAAATGGTGAACAACTCGAGTACGCATTTAACCAAATAATGACATGCCTTTTCGAAACACATTCTGGATTCCTGTTTGTTGATGTATGATCAAACTATGAACTTTTACAGAAGCGATTTATCCAGTGATTAACTGTAGTTCAATGCATAGTTTGTTGTTAACAAATGACGATCTGAATTAATTGATTTTTAGTTATGATTGACCTTTGAAGAAAAGGCACGAAGTTTAAATTGTTTTTTTTTTTTTTCTAAAATGCACTATGGAGTATTATATTTGACATACAGATGCTTATCAGAATAATGGAAACACCTGAACGAAAGTGCAACTTACCAGATTAATATGGTGTCGGGCCACCTTTCGCCTTCAGAACAGCCTTGATGCGACGTGGGATGGAGGCATAGAGGTCGTGAATGGTAGCAAGTGGAATATTACACCATTCCTCGTGCAGGGCATCGGCCAGTTCTGTGAGAGAGGATGGAGGTGGAAATCGTCGCCGGAGTCGTGTTTCCAAGATGGACCACAGATGTTCAATTATGTTGAGATCTGGGGATTGGGCGGGCTAGGGGAGGTGTTGAACTTCATCCCTCAAACCACGCTGCAACAACTCCAGCTGTGTGAATGGGTGCATTATCATCCTGGAATATGGCGTCATTGTCCGGGAACAACATCCGGACCATAGGATGCAAGTGGTCTCCTAAAATTGCGAATAATCGTTAACAGTGATGCGTCCGCGAAGTGTGACCACAGGACCCAATGAAAACCATGATATTGCGGCCCACAGCATCACCGTGCCGCCGCCATGTTTCACAGTTGGGCGGAGACACTGCAGATCATACGCTTCTTTGGGCGTTCTCCACACATAAACACGGCCCGTGGTTTGGAATAGGGTGAATGGTGACTCATCCGACCATACCACACGTTTCCAGTCGTCAACGGTCCAAGTTGCATGGTCGCGGCACCATTTGCGGCGTGCTAAAGCGTTCTGGTCCCTGATGAGAGGTTTGGCCCGTGCAACACGACCCCGTAAGTTCATGTCATGTAATTCGCCGCGGACTGTGATTGTCGAAACAGGTTGGGGGAGCTGCTGATTGAGTTCCTCCGTCACTTGCGCCGCAGTGGCACGACGGTTCCGCGTGACAATGCGCTTTAATACCCGGCGTGCCCTGTCACTGATGCTTTTCTTCCGCCCACTGTTCCGCTTCCCCGATGTGGTTTTCCCGTGTGTTGTGTAGGCCGTCATCACCTTCGACACTGTCCCTGGCGACACACCTAACACACTAGCCACTGCCGTCACACTCACTCCACATAACCGCGCACCAACAATTTGCCCTCTTTGAAACTCTGAGAGGTCTCCCATTTTCCACTACCTCCGTCTGCTGCAGCCACTGAACACTCCTGTTCCACGACGCCTGACGTAGTATGGAGACCGACCTAACACACCACCACCAGCAGTCCGGCGCTGCGGTCGCCACGACACCACTGCCAACCCATACATCTGACGTGTTGCCAACTACAGGTGTTTCCATTATTCTGATAAGCATCTGTATATGTGCCTACTAGTTATATATAATATTAGTTCATATTTGATCTGTATCCGTTTTATAGGATGTCAGATACATTATATGGATCAAAATAGCTAAGTATGGTATTGAATTTGGTGATACCTATTTCGCAATATCATTTAATCATATCCTTAGCCTATATACTACATTTGTGAGAGCAAACTGAGTTTTCACGTATGTCATGTGTCACGTGTGTGATGAATAAAGGATCCAGTTTAGATACTACCCCAGTGTTACTATCACATTTAATAGTAACCGTAAGCAGACTAATTTTACCCACGCTTATCAGATATATCTGAATACGGCCATTCTCTACACATGTATATATCATTTCCAAGATATAATATAATAGGCGAACGAGATGGTTCGAGTGTAGTCATATGTGGCTAAGCATAGTTACGGTATATATTCAAGGTACTCAGAAAGTAGTTATTAGAGAATTCGAATCATAAAGAATGTCAACTCAAAGTATTTTATTTCCATATTTTGATCCTGCTAAGGATAAGATTGATATTTATTTAGCACGTTTCCATTTCCATATCAAAGTCTCAAGTGTGGATGATGCAAATGCCTCACATTCTTATCATCATCCTTAGATGGAGATAAATTTGAGAATATTCTTATGCAAGCGAAACCTAAAAAGTTGGAGGATTTAAAACTCAAAGGATTGGAGGAAATGTTGACTACCCTAACAATACTCCAACAAATTTTCGTACGGAGCGTTTTCATTTTCACACGCTCTCTCAGAAATTAGGACAATCTTTATTTGACTATATTCAGTTGTTACATTCACAGGCAAATAAGTGTCAATATTGGTCCTTTTTGAGTGAGGCATTTGTAGATCTATTGATCTTTGGGGTATGTGGCACAGGTTTACGCAAACGTTTATTGGCTAGTGAAAATCTAACTTTTGAAGATGCTATAAAGTTCGCGTTACATCATGATATGGTAGAAGGCGACAGTCAACAACTTTCAGCAAGGAAGTATCCTATGCAAAATGAAAATCAAATACTTCATCTAGTGGGACGTCGAAGAAAGGAATCAGGATACAATAGACAAGTTTTTCATAAGGACAACTGGATACGTCAATGCAAATTTTGTTCCCGCGTGCATAAAAGGAACTTGGGCCCAGCTTATAACCAGCAGTGCAGAAATTGTTCACGCATTGGACATTATCAAATTTACTGTCCTCAAAATTCACGAGTTGCGTATCCATCACGAAATAATGAAACTCCACAAAAGAATCGAATACATGAAAGTTTGAATTGTTTTCTAAAATGCATTATATTTGACATATATGTGCCTACTAGTTATATATATTAGTTCATATTTGGTGATCATATTTTTAGGATATCAGGTACATTATTTGGATCAAAACAGCTAAGTATGGTATTGAACTTGATGATACCTATTTCGCAATGTCATTTAATCATATGTTGCTTCTGCAATCAGATTATATAGTATTTCCTTAGCCTATATATTACACTTGTGAGAGCAAACTGACTTTCCACGTATATCATGTGTGTGATGAATAAAGGATCCACTTTAGATATCCCAGATATCCAACTAACCCAGTGTTGCTATTACATTTAATTGGGGTTAACTTCCAAAGTTGGTCGCCCATTTCTAGTAAAATTTAGAAAATTCACAGGGAAGAAATGGATAATTTTCTCGTTTGTGTGGTTAATAATATATAAAAAGAACAAAACTTGAGATTATTTTATTGTATAATCGGTGATAAACATGGAACTATTTGGGAAGCGGAGGGAACTACTTGGCGGAAGGTTACCGCATGATTGGATTGTTGGAAAGTTACGAGCATTTATATTGTGAACATTGCTACACGTGTACAGGGACGTTGCCCTGGATGCGAGTTAACAGTATTACAATACGGTGATACTGAGGATAATCTTTCAAACTGTGTGAAAGTCATGGATTAATATATCTAACACGAAATTGAAGAAAGTGTGGTAAACCTTGTTCCGACGAAAAGAACTGTGACGTATATGAGAACAAAAAGTGTAAAGATACATGACCGCACCTAACTTTACCTAACCTCCACGTTCCCATGGTCAGTAATTTAAGAGATCTACGAAAATGCAAGAAAGCCATTATTAATAATAAATATGAAAATATATTTTGATAATAATTTAAGATGATGTACGAAAAATGCAAGAAAGCAATTATTAATAATAAATGTGAACATTCCCACCCTGCGCGGTAACCGAACGAAACAGAAAACCAGTGAACTGGACGTAAAAATCGATGATTATTAAATTTTCTTACTTTCATCAGGCTTTTAGTCGAAAACCAGACGGACGACCAACTTCGGCATTTAATTGTAACCGTAAGCAGACTAATTTTGCCCACGCTAATCAACTATATCTTAATACGGCCATTCTTTACACATGTACATATCATTTTCAAGATATAATAGTTGTTTCTGTGCGTTTACAGAGATGCCTGTGCGAAATATATGCAAGGGAATCTAAACTACACTTTAACCAAATTCATTAGGGCTAGATATTATATGATTAATTGAATTAGTAACATTCTACAACTGACGAACTTGTATGGACGGGACCTAATTTCTGGTAAAGTGAGTTCCGAACCATTCCATTCAATGGATCCCAGCAGGAATTTAACCGGGTTAACTTCGTTATTGGGGCGGGGGGATCCAAGTGCGAAAGGTGTGCGCTAACCCAACCTAAACTAGTGTGAAATAACTTACCCCCGCAAACTTGTACAATGCGAAAGTTAGTGGATGGCATATAACCAAGAAATGTAACTTTACCCGAAACCAAGCTTTATCACTCTCGGACACTCCAAGATCAAAATGTTTTACGAAGTCTTCATAATTTAATGGGCTTTACTGAAATACAGTTCCGCACTGGCATATTTGTACATTTCATATAGATAGCTCCATAACTCGTGAAAGTATAGATTTAACCCTGCATCAATTTATTCGCATTTAGTCTATGTGCTGAAATTAGCTTACCTGTATAGTAAGGTAAGTATTTATCTTCACAACCAGTTGATTTGTCCTCCCTGTTGGCTCAAATATATTAATCTTATTTCTGTCTCTATCAGCACATAAACGACATAACTGCTTAAACCACAAAGGAGTCATTCTGACTTCTGAGAGAAATTACTTTAACATTTCCATTAATATTTACATTCACTCCCTTTAAAGGATTTGATTTCAGCTCAAAATGTCAAACCCTCAAAACATAACAAGCAACTTCATACGAACGTTGTTATTGTTGTTTGTTGTTTCCATCCACCCAATGTGTTCGCTCTGGTGGTCGCAGAAGTTTCGAGCCGAGGCTCCTGACTTCAGTCTTCAATTGGCGGGAGGACGGAATAAGCGCGAAACATGTCACAGGAAATAACGCGAAAGGAACTGGAGCGAAGCGGAATAAGCGCGAAAGGAACTGGCGCGAAACGGAATAAGCGAGAAAGGAACTGGCGCGAAACGGAATGAGCGCGAAAGGAACTAACGCGAAGCGGAATAAGCGCGAAAGTCCACGAGACAAGTTAATGGCCACTCGAAGTTGTTCGATTCGATTGTTCCGTAAATTTCACTACATTTCCAACCCTGAGCGATGAAAATGTTGGAGGAAGTGATAAAACGTTCTTTTCAGAGCAAAAATAAGAATTATTTTAGTAGAACAGATTTGTCTTTCCTCTCAGAGTGTTTTTATTGCTTATAGTGACAGTCCCTTGAGTAAATGTAATTTGGGGAATTAACTTTTGCTAATAATTTTTGTAGATTGGCTAATTTTTATTTTAATATTTTCTCGAATTTTTAATGGTAAAGATTTTTCCCTTCTCTCAGAATAAGTTATTGCTTATAATGGCAGTCGCTTCTGAGTAAATTTACTTCGTCAAATTTACTATGGCTAATTATTTTGAGGGGTATGCTAATTTACTATCATTTATTTAACCTTAAAAATGTTAAAGCAAATAACAATAAGTAGATACTATATCCTCTCTCCTTGTGCTTACGTAAAACTTGTCAAAAGTGTCAGAGATTTTCATATTCTGAAAACTGTTATTCCAAAATCAGTAATAATGCCTTAAGCGAATGTTACGTAAGCATTGTTCTGTTCCCCCTCCCAATTACTAGTAAAATGAGCAAAAGCTGAATCCTCCTCTCCTTTTATGCTTACGCAATACTTGAGCGGTCCAAAGTGCTCTAGAAAATTGGAGGTGAACCAGATGCATTACGAGTATTGTAGAATTCCTGAAGATTGCGACAAAAATAATGAGTCCTAAATTTTTGTGCGGAAGTCGATCCGTAGGGAGAAGACGAAAAACGGAGCTGCCAACTGCGGAGAGGAGAATAAAAACATCGTAAAAGAAGTAATCTGAAACTCCGATGTCCAGCGCCCAACCGAATTTATACAAAAAGGCAGAATTCCAAAAATAATATAAGGAGTCCATATTTGTTTCCTTGCTTCCTGTTGTTTGCTATCTAAACAAAAACAAGTTTGTGCTACTTCCATTGTTATCGCCTTCGTTCCTATGATGTATTTCTGTCCTTAATTTCTTTGTCTAGAAATATTAACATGACGTTATCTCCTTTTTTTGTGTATCAGTTGAGCAAACAAATAGAGCCTTTCAGTCTCATCTGAGGTTCCCCGCGATCATTTTTCGGGATACTGTCCGTCATTTAAAAAACTCACACGGATATCGTCCGTGAATACCGTCGTTCTAAAAACTCGCACGTAAATTTTAGTAATAAAATATAGGGAAGAGATCCATGACTCTTCTGTTGTATTAACACACAAATACGTATCAGGACTGAAATTCCATTTCGCTTACCAAGACCCGAGTGTTTCATTGTAGTATCAACAGAAATTGTCATATCGAGCTGTGCTGACATTAGTAGCAAAGTGCTGATGCACATGCTCAAGATAGCTAAAGTATTATTACGTAGATCCTTAACATTACGCGCTCTGATGTTCAACTGCGGGCTCGCCTTAGATGACGTCACGATTTAGACTCCTTTGTGTAGTCTGCTCTGTCTATTTTGTGTACATATGTGTATTATATATTTTATTGTGAGTATATAAATTATATAATGTAGATGTGTGTTTAAATGATGAATAATTACAACAAATGTGCAATTGCAAACTATAAAAATATAGGACGTAACAATAAAGATGTTAGATGTCACGCTTTTCCGAAATATGATAATA
>JAGDQP010030784.1:0-22368 GCA_022664845.1 Lepisma saccharinum | reverse complement strand
TTATTATTATTTGTTTTCAGTTCAATTTTCAACACAAGATATCTTTGCGAAGACCGATCTTCCATCAGTACTTGCTCACGCGCAGAATGTTGTTTATTGTTTTTATGTGGACGTCTGCCGTTTTGTTTTTCTGTCTTTTCCATATCATTCATGTGTTCAGCGGACTTTTATTCTATCGTCTAGTAAATATGGATTTAAGTCGAAATATATAGTGACTTAAAAGCGTTAATTGTGAAACTGTGCACGTAATCTTCTTCAAGAAATTACTAAGTACAATTCCTTTCCCCTCTATTTAAATTTCAACTATAGTCTTTTCCTATATGTACTTTATATATACAGTGAAACATAAGGCCCGGAGAAAGTGAACTTCATTGAGGCCCGTTCGCGAACATAATCGTGAGCTCACACTGCTACTTTTGACCACCTTTTTCCGTTATTACGATCTCCACCGAAAAACAGGTGCCGCACGGGGGTTACTTGCCAAAACTTCTCGCTCACTCGCCGTAACCTATACATGAGAATGGTTATTCAGATTGTGGAGAGTCATGTTTATCACCCATTACAGTCATGTGCACAAGTAAGAGCCCTGAGACGGCATTGCTATTACGCCGCCGACCACCATCGATGTGCTAAACTGGTTAACAAGCGATTATTCACTTGTGTCGGCGAACTGCAAGGATCCACCGGCAGATGGGGCCCGATGTGGGGAGATAGCTAGTCCTCTTACACCGCCACTGTAAGAATATAGACGTATATACATATAATTGTGCATACATGTATACGTTTCGCAGAAGCGTGCTCATATGATAGGAGAGAAAATGGACATAAAGAACTGGTGTGGGACTTGTGCTAAGGAGTCACCATGTTTCATATTAATGCTGGGTAAGAGAGTTGCCAGGTTATGGAGGCGTGAAAATTACTAAATGTTTCCGAGAAAACACCAGATTGAGAACGAATTGTGGAGGTTACTAGGAGTAGGTGAATACTTCCTAAAGGAACATCAGGTTAAAGAATTAGAGGGGAGGAAATAATATTAATAATAATAATGAAGATGAAAGGAGATAGGAAGAAAAGTAGGATAAAAGTGAAAATAAAGAAGGAAGGAGTGAATGGAAGAAGTTAGCACCGAAGAAGAGGAGAAGGGGCAAAAAGAAACTGTGCAGCAGGGAGTTACGTGCCGTTAAGGACGAGTTCATGGTTGGCGGAGAGGATAGAGATGTACGTCTGCTCCCTTCTCTTTCTAACTGTGGCGGTTGAGTCAGGGTTCAGAATTTTCAGAATGCTGACTCGGAAGGCTTCGCCAAAGGTGCTGCTGCGATGTGAAGTGTTCAGGTATGGAAAGATGCGGAAGTTGTGTTTTGGATGAGTAGTAATGGTTGTTGATGCGGATTGTTAAAAAGGTGTTTAGGTTTCTCCAATGTAGAAGGTGGAACTTGTTACAGAGTAAGAGACAAATGAGCTTGGAAGATATACAATTGCCGGAGTGTTGGTAAGAGTACGCCTTGTGAGTGACGAGAGGTTCGAAGGTCAGACTGGGATCAAAGGTAGGTAAAGTTCTGCAGCGGGATAAACTGCACTTGCCAGGTTTTGGGGAAGGGAGTGGAATAGATCAAGTTCTGTTGAGAATCGTGGACATTTTTGAGTTGCGTTAGACTATTTTAGGGTACGACCAGAAAGCGCTTTGTTTCAGGTGACGCAGTGAGAATAGAGTGCGCCAGTTTGAGGAGCTTTTGGAGGGCCTGAAGGATAGGGTAGTACTAATTGAAAAGATTGGGAGCGGAGGGAGCTTCGCGGGGAAGCAGATTGGAGTTGGGGTGATTTCTTCTGGTACGGTCCAATTGATTACGAATGAGGTGACTGGGATATCCACGGTCGGTGAGAGCTGAAATAATTTTGAAGTAAGTCATCAGAGGAGCATATCGGTTGTTCCAGATAGCAAGAGCATATATATATCACTCGTACCACTGACAAGCAAATACACAGATGGGGAAGAAAAACATGAACTTATATCTTCCATCATGCTTCTTAAATGGGAAAAGGGTCTTGTAACATGTTATTCTGGACTAGAATTTTCCAAGAAATACGTTTCTAATGTCAGTTTTGCCATTAATCTATTTTTGTAAGAGAAAATGTTATGTGACCCTATTCTGGGGTAATGACGCTGGGTAGTCTATTTGTGAAAATTAAAATATAAAATGTGGCTATTTTGGAGTCAGGTCATCAGTTTTGAAAATTTGTTATATTTTAGAGAATATTAGGGTACAAATAATAATTGTGACCGCACAATCCAGTACAAACAAAGCACAGTCGATTCATTCTATTCTACCTTTTGTTTCGTACATAACTATTTCGAGATGTAGCGATTTTCACTTGACGTCAGGTCTGAATCGCCACATTATTTTTTAATTATTTTGTACGTTTGAGCACAAACGAAAATTCATGCTGCTCAATCCAGCACAAACGTAGCACTAACGAATGGAAGAGTTTGTATGTGAGAATTAAAATATTTTAAAACGTGGCTATTTTGGAGTGACGTCATCAGATTTGAAATTTTGCTATATCTTCTAGAGTATTATTGCACAAACAATAATTATGACTGCACAATCCAGCACAAACGAAGCACAATCGATTGCGTTTGTCTTTTGTTCCGTAGAGACGTTTTTCGAGATGTGGCGATTTTCACTTGACGTCAAGCCAGAATCACCACATTATTTTTTAATTATTTTGTACGTTTGAGCACAAACGAAAATTCTCGCTGCACAATCCAGCACAATCGTAGCACAAACGATTAAACATATGTCTTAATAAAATTTCAAATGTGGCGATTTTGACTTGACAGACGTGTAAAAGCAGTGCAAAGTGGGCGCATAGTGTATTGCGTAATCAAAACAAAAAGATTGGTTGCAACCAAGAAAGAGAATACTGTGGACCGGCATGCAGTGAACCTCTCCATCAGTGGAAATGTTAAGTAATAATATTCTAATCGTTTGATCATCGTACGCCCTACCAATGAGTTACGGCAGTTATATCTCTTGACCTGATGTTAGATAAAGTTCGAAAAACGCATTTTCATTTAAAAATAATAATAAATAAAGTCTCGTATTCGGCAAGCCTATTGGTTTAGATATTACGACTAATTTTCGCATAATAAATCGTCCACGAAACACTTCTGGAGTTATGACTCGAATTTTCCTAAACCTTCTAAATTGAGATGGAAATGGCCACGAGCATGTTCTGATTCAGGGGGCCCAACTTTAATATTTGCAGTCGAGCCCGAGGAATAATTGTTACGCCCCTGGTACCGGCTATCGGCTTTATTTAGAAATGTGACAAAATTGCCAGCCTTTCCGATTAAATTCAGGCTGGCTGGCTGTTTACATTCGTTGTATGAGTTTTCAGAAACACGATAGTAAAGAAAACTAGCTCTTTCTCACGAAATAAGTGTGGCGTGTTTGTCTCATGACCATTATTCAAGCTCTCTCGACAATCTTAAATCTTGATTTAATTAATTTTTCTTTCGAACAGTAGGACAATATGTTTGGCTTTTTTTTTCGTTTTTTTTTTAAATAAAAGCGCTTGTTAATTACTTTTGTGTGAAATTTAAACACAAAATTCCTTTTAATTGTATAATGACTCCCACCGTGAGAGTCCTATAACTCTGAAATAGAACAAAGTGTCAGAATGCTTTTTTCTCGTTAAATGTCTTTGTATTTTATACAACATTCCTATTTTAAACGGATCAACTATTCTAAACGTTTTTCTCTTGTGTCTGTGAAGGCTGAGGTCTCTATATTAAGAGAAATATGAAGCTTTTGTGATTGAGTGATGAGCTAAGCGCGTGGTTTAAGGATAATCTAAAGCAACGATCTCCAGCAGAAGATGACAGCACTATCTCCGTATATGTAATGTAATCTTATCGTTACACAAAATTTCCTTGCTGCTCCTATAAATTGAAGCCTAGAGAGTTCAAACGTTCCGGGAAGAAAGTTGATAACTAATACAAGATGCTTTAGATTATCCCATTCCTTTTATGCCATTAATGTGACTATTCAGTTTAAGCCAGGAATTCCGCCATGATTTTCAGTTTTTGGGGCGTGTAAATTCAAAATTGGGAGAATGTAAGGGAGGGTTCAATATTAAGTGAAATATGAAGATTTTGTCATTGAGTGGTTAACTAGGCGCGCGCTTTAACCTATTTCTTTTGTCATTAATACGACAATTTAGTTTAAGCCAGGGACTCCGCCAGAATTCTTAGTTTTTGGGGTGCAAAGTCAAAATTGGGAGGCTGTAAGGGAGGTCTTTATACTAAGCGAAATATTAAGTTTTTGTAATTGAGTGTGAGCTAGGCACATGGTTCAACCTATTCCTTTTATGTCGTTAATGTGACTACTAAGTTTAAGCCAGGGATTCCGCCAGGATTTTCAGTTTCAGGAGTATAAAGTCAAATTTCGGAGGTTGTTAGGGAAGACTCTATATTAAGTGACAATGAAGCTTTTGTGATTGAGTGATGAGCTAAGCGCGTGATTTAACCGTTTATGTCATTAATACGAATAGTTAGTTTAAAGCAGGCATTCCGCCAGGCTTTTCGTTTTGTGGGGATGTAAAACCTAAATTGGTAGAGTGTAAGTTAGGTTTTGCATAGTTTCTATCGATTATTGGCCGTAAGAAATTTGAAGTTGGGTGCTCTCAAAGATTTGGGAGGGTGACACCAAAACAAGGTGAAATATATACGGTTTAAGTCAATTCCCATTGCTCAAGCCCATTCTTATTTAACCCATACACTATGCCGGCAAAAAAACGTTTGTGTACTGGTTTGGTATGTAAACAGTGGCTGCGCAAGTCAATCTGTGGCCCGGCGCAAGTGAACTTGATTAAGGTCCTTTCGCCAACACAATCTTGAGCGCAGACTGCTACTATTGGCCATAATCTCCTACTTCCCCGTTATTCCGAGATCCTCGGAAAATTGGGAAACTCGCTTGGAACTCACTAGCCAAGATGGAGAACTTCCCGTTCACTTGCTGTATAACCTATGCATGACAATGAATAAGGTAATTGTGGGGAACTCCGACATTTCGGAGTTAGCAGCATTGCAACTCGAAGTTTAAGGACAACAAAAGACAAACCGTTATCGAGGTGGATGCAGTAAAGCGTTAAACTTACGACTAGCGACAGGATGAGCACATGAGGCTGAGCCATTCTCGCGCATGCGCATTACATCTTAAAAGTAAATATTACTTCCAAGCATGTGCTTCCAGTTGCCAATTTAGCGTATTGGTAGCATGTCGGAAAGCTAATCCAAGGAACCCGGGATCGAACTCTGGTGTGTGGAGTAGGGATGGCCACATTATCCGGAAAAACGGAAAACGGAAAATATCTTTTCCGGAAACCGGAAAATTAGAAACGGTAGACGGAAATTTTTCTAGAAGCACTTGTATCATCTAACATTAGAACTATTGTTTCAGTTGCTATCGCTGTCTGTACTTATGGGATGAGCACCTGACATTATCACATAGGAAGTTTCTCCACCATCACCTCCCTCAACTTCGCTGTAAGTACAGCTGTCACTCGTATCACTTTCACTCATATCCGAATCTGTGTCATTTCCAATATTAATTACCAACTCCATTCCTTCATCCAACAAACCCTCTTTCCTGAAGAATTCATCTTCGATAGCTTTCACATGGTCGCATCTTTTCTTCCACTCTTCCCTTGAAATTGATGCAAATTTCTCATCTGCCATCTTTATCACATCGTCTAACTTGTACTTAATATTTCTGCCTCCAATCAAATTTTTTACCATTGCCAGATCAGTTCTATGGGATTCAGTTCTGGATGGTACGGTGGCAAACGAAGTACTGTATGTCCAGTTCCGCTAAAATACTGTCTATTTTGTAGGTGCGATGGGCTGGTTTGTTCAATTTTATTATATCGTATAATTGTGGTTTCAACATTTCTGCGCTGTAAGGGATGCCTTTCACAGTAAGCCAGGATATCATAGAACTTCGGGTTGAATTGGAATTGGGAGGAGGATTCATTACTTTGTTGTGGTATGGAGCGTTATCAATTACGACCACACTGTGAGGAGGTAAGTTTGGAACTAATTTTTCCCTTAACCACTTTTCATAATTGTTGTCATCCATATCATGATGGTAATCTCCAGATTTTTGTCCAGATTTAAATCGAACATAAGCATTTGGAACAAAGCCTTCTTCGCTGCCGGCGTGAACGATGATTTCTCTGTTTCCCTTCGAAATAGGGGCAAATAAACCCTGTAGGGATTCATCACTCCAGCCATAAGATGATGTGTGCGACGCATGAATATAAGTTTCATCCATATACACAATAGGGCGAGATTCATTTCGGTAATTTCTTATGGTTCGTAAGTAGGACATTCTTTGTGTCCGGATAGTGCTTTTTTCAATTCAAACTTTTCTATTATTTATCGTCTTTCTCCATTTAAATCCAAGGGTTAAGAGTATTTTTCTAAGGGTGTTTAAGCTACCATCGAAGCTAATTGACTTAGTTAATGAAGCATGGACCTTCTTCAAGGTTGGCCTCTCCTTGTCTGTTATATAGAAATCGTTAACTGTTCTCCGCACAACAGCTTCGTTGAAGCTATCTAGTTTTGCCTTTCTTGATATTCTTGGCCTTTCTTTGTGTAGTGTTGTAAATGACACTGATTCACCTAATTCGATACTTTGAAGCTCATTTTTTATCCGACGGACTGAACTTAGTGACACACCAGTTGCTTCAGATACTCTCTCTAATACGGTTTTTAATTTAATAGGGGCTCCCTGTACAGCTTCTTTTCGCATGAACCGATACACGTTCGCGACAGCCTCACGCGTTTGGCTGTGTAGCACCTTGCCCTTAAGTTTACTTTGAACTGGTGCCATCCCACTATGGTTCGCAGCACTGACAGGGATGTTGACAAAACTTCACTCACGCGACCCAACACGATCTGCACTGCCTGACTGCTAAAAACATAATGATCAGCACACCCCTTTTGTTTATTATCAACACAAGATAGGTTCGTCCAGTTCTACGGCGCATAATGTTTACACTGTTCACGTCTATTTGCATGGACTTGTACTTTTTCTGTTTACATAGGGGCTTCCGGATCATGCGTATGCACCGGGAAATTCCCGATCATGCGTGTGTTTCGGGGAATCCCCGATAAGGGCAGACCCCTGGCAGTAGTTAAGAGAACTTTAGATTTCACATTCACAGTTCAGTGATACGCTTGTTAAGATATCGTAAGGTAATAGGCATACGTAAAAATGGGGAAGTCGAACATTTGGAAGCATTTCAAACGTGAGAACAATGCTTTAACTTCCAAATGTGTATACTGTTTTACTGTAATTAAGTCTGCAAACATTACTGGTGGTCTATGGTACCACATGAGATCAAGACATCCAACTATTTTAGAAGAAAACAAAGGGAGGGCCACACACTTTCTCAAGATGAAGACGTTGATGATGTCACAGAAATTGCTCAAGTGCGAAGACCTTCAGATTTAAGGTAAGAGAGATGTTCAATTTCAATTGAGGGAGTGAATGCAACAAACATGTAACCCACAAAACTGGGAGGGGGAGATGAATTATATCTAAATATTGCATAGCCCTATAGGAAGATTGAATTTCATTGTCAAACAGAAGACTATGTTGGTTGGCGGTACTATAATAAAAAAAATGCCATAATAGTAATAATAACCAAAAAATTCAGGACTAACAATTAACCTTAAATTCTCAAAAAATTATTACAAGTGGGTTACATATTTATTATACTCAGCCCCTAAATTCAATGTTACAAATAAGAATTATAATAATTTGATACCGTCAATTCGTCTACCTCAAGCTCAAGAGTCGGCCAGGGGTTCTTGAGTCCGTTTTATTTTCACAGCTTTCACGAAGCTTACTGAGACTTGAAACCCCGTTGTTTAGTTATGTAAATTTGTAATTACGTCCTAATTGAGCAGCGTGGCAGGATAAAGTCAGCTGCTATGAGTCAGCTCGTAAAATTACCACAGTTTTAAAATTGAATTTTATTTTGTAACAGTTAGGAATCTATGGCTCAGGCTATGATGTCTGAGATGTGAAAGGGTAAGGAACTGGGTAGGAGTAAGGGTGCCAGAAGGTGTAGTCCATGGCCTAATTTAAAGGTAACCTGGTATTTATCAGGTGGGAATGAGGAAAACTCGTGGCAAAATTGTGGCGATGGTCGGCCACGGGAATCGAATCCAAGCCTCCCGAACCAAAGCCAACTCTCTACTAATTAGCCTACGGCAGCTCGCAGTGTTGCCCACGAGACGAGTCTTTAGGTTGTTTCAATTGTCTCGATTTGTTTCTAAATATAGGCATATTGCAAGATATCATGCCAATATAAGTAATCCTCCATATTGGCCTACCCATTTACAATGAGAGGCTAAACATGAAAATAAATATTTTAGTATTTAAAACTTTTAAAACTTAGTATTTAATAGCCATTTTTCTAAACCCGAGACTTTGCAACCAGAACTTTAAAACAGATTGTATGCACTAAATTCCTCGAGTTCTCCATAGTGACCAAGTTTGAGCGATTTTGGTGAATCATGAATGTCCGCGAAAAACTTCGAAAATTCTGTTTTCTACAGTGTTAGCACACATTGTTACACTTGAAGTCATCACGTTAGAGACGATGGCGCAAACAGGGATTTTCTAGCTAGATGGGAAAGAGGTTTTAATTTTTCTGTCCATTTTTATTAAATGCATGTTATTTATGTGGGAAATGTTACATGATAGTAGGATTTACTGTAAAAGTGACGTCACGGAAGACTTTACACTCATATTTCTTGAACCGGAGGTGGCACAGACTCAGACTTAGGTACCTGTAATTCGACAGAGGAATTCATTACTGCATAGCTCGTTTCTCTTTGGCGAGTGAATCGAGCCCCACGAAAGTGTGACATCCATCCATACAGAATCCGGACGTACTAAAATTAATACCTTTGCATTTAGACATTTCTAAATGGAATCGCTAAAAATCGTTTTAGACGGACTCACTTACAAGAACCGGGACCAGCAAATTACAGCCACTGAGTGGCCCACGATATGCAACAAAGACAGTCCACCGATAGTCAATCTATCCAACTCAACCACAGTCCTCCTCATATACATTAGAAAACAATTAACACATGTCGGGGACTAAACGTGCCTGAAAGAAGCTGTCGCTAGGTAGAAAACTAAAAGTTTTGCCAAAAACGATCATTTTCTATTTTAAATGCAAAATAAGAAAAAAACACGATCTAACCAAACGACTTTTAAGCAATTATAGTGAAGATCATTATAAAAACTTCAAATGCCTGGAATGAAACCTGAAAAACAATACAAATCTAGTCCTTGTGGTTTAGGCGGTAACTTCACGGACTTTGGGTCCACAATGGGTAGACATGTGGGTTCAAAGGACTTCAAAATTTGCGGCCGCACATCTTGACTGAGGTTTGCAGAGTTTCCGTAAGTTTCACAATACTGAGATGGTAATTTAAGTAACGCCCTGGTCGACATCAGTGGATGGACATATTCACATTGGGAATGAGGCCTTCGATAAAAAACAAAAGACAAATAGAAAGTGTTCAAACCAGGAATTGAATGATTATGGCAAATAAGCAATTGCATACAACAAATATAGTTATGCAAAATAATCTTAAAGTTATGTTTGTGAATATAAATGGGATAAGGGAGAAGATATATGAAACTATTCAGTTAGCTAAGGATAAACATATCGACGTAATTATTTTAAATGAAACAAAATTAACTGCAGTTATTAATTTGAAAGCGGACGGTTACAACATTTTCAGACATGATAGAAAAACAGCTACTGGGGGTACTGCTATAATTATTTGTAAGAAATTTTGTGCGAATGAACTGGAAATTCCGGAGAACTTGAAGAATGATCAAACCACACCACTAGTAATTACTATACAGCAACCAAATGAACCGATTGTTATTGCCACACTGTATTCAAGCCCGAGATCTAATTTAAATTCAAGCATACCTCTATTTAAGTTTTTAACTAAATTCCACAGATTAATTATTGTCGCAGACATTAACAGTCAGCATGAACTAATGGGAGATCCAATTACAAATGAAAACGGGAATAAATTATTTCAATACCTGCTCCAGTCTCCGTTAATCAATGTTAATGTGGGACCAACTAGGTTTGTAAATGGTGTTGAAACTGCGCCAGATAAGATCTTAATTTCACCAGCATTTTCGAATAAACTCTTTCGGAAGAATGTAGAAATTAATTTGCCGACGGATCATGGAGAGATATATTTAACCTTTAACATAAAGATATCCAAAACCTCTATAATTTCGAGGTATCCAAATTATAATAAAACCAATTGGGAAGCTTACAGGAATTACTTGCTGGATAAACTGGGAGATATCCAGGGTGATATAGGTTCGGCTGAGGATATAGATAAGGTTAATCAGACAATTACCAAAGTTACTCAAGATGCCCTAGAAAAATACTTACAATATGATAAGATCATTCCACACACCGAAAGACTTCCAGCTGATATAATTGAAATCATTAAATACAAAAGACATATAAATCGTCTATACCACAAACAGCCCTCTGAATATCTTAAAACTCAAGTCAATCAGCTACATAAAGAAATCAAACAAAAGATAGCCAGATTTAGGGAAAGTAAAATTAATGAATTTATTTCTAACCTAACTGAAAATTACTACAAAAACACTAAGAACTTTTGGAAATCTTTATCTGCATACAGAGGAAGAAAATGTAGTCATTCTTTTCCAAATAAGCTGGATAATTTAACTATCTCATCTAATAGGGACTTCCTTGATTTATTTCATTCCAAGTTCAAGGAAAGGATAGGAGAGGACATGAGCAGAAACACCGAAAGGATACAAAGGGAAGTAATTAGAACCGCATCCAAAATTAGAAAATTAACGAATCATTATCAGGACATTTCGGAACAGGATAAAATTGACAATCCAATTGAAGCTACAACGGAGATTTTGGCAGACATCTCAGAAGAAGAAATTCGAAATATACTAAAAAAGAAAAGAAACACGGCACCCGGACCTGATGGGATCCCTTACATTGCGTTACAAAGAAGCCCACCTATTTTATTTAAAATGTTGACTAAATTATTTAATGCCTCTTTAAAATTCGGATTTTTGCCTCAAAATTGGAAGACAGCCTTCACAATATTCATACCTAAGCCAAACAAGAGCAGATTTGCTTCGGCAAATTATAGACCCATAACTCTTACGAATACCATTGCTAAATTATGTGAAACTATTGTGGCTAAAAGGCTCAACAAATTTTTGGAAACTACAAATTTACTTACTAAATTTCAGGCAGGATTTCGTAACAAAGTCTCAATCATAGATCAATTGATGAGAATCGTTACAGACGTTCAAATAGCTTTAAATAAGGGTTGGAAAGCGGGATTTGTCTTCATGGACCTTACCGCGGCGTTCGACACGGTGTGGCGTGATGGCTTAATATATAAGCTTTATTCTATGAATCTTCCCACAACCATAAGATGGATCATTCAATTCCTCAACAATAGAACCACCAAAATCAGATTGCAGGAAGAGTTCTCCGAGGAGATTGTTATTAAGAAGGGAGTTCCTCAGGGGACCTCACTTAGCCCAATCTTGTATTCTGTGTATGTTAATGATACCCCATGCTCTCCTAATAACCTTACTCAGCTTGGCCTATTCGCGGACGATACCGCTTATTGGACAACGGCAAGATCTTCAAACGTCATTATTTCAAAACTAAAAGTTATTTCAAATACATTTCTGAAATGGTGTAGAACTTGGAAATTACTGCTTAATGAGGGGAAAACTCAGTTTATTTTATTTTATTATTCAGGCAAAGGGCTACGGGTGGAAAACAGGAAATTCATTAAAATAGGGAAATCTAAAATTAAACCTTCCTCAGAAGCTAAATATTTGGGAGTTACTTTGGATCGAAGGCTTCATTTCGGTAATCACATCAAAGACAGAAGAATAAAGGCATTGCAAGTTTTTTCGTCTTTAAAAACCCTACTTTTGTCAGACTTAACACCAAGCATTAAAGATAGAATTTACTTATCCATTTTGAGACCTACAATATTATATGGACACGAATTGTATCACTCGGGAATTAATATTGATTACATAGAGAGGTATGAGAGATATTGGCTGCGGGTATCTCAGAGAAGATGGAAAGAGGACAGAAGAACTTTATACGCTGACATCAAGTTTCCCCCGATATCTCAATACATCAAGGACAATCAAAAAAGATATATTATATCAAACTCAAACAAGAAATTCGCAAACCTTAACCTACCTGAACACTTAAACATAATAATTAAAAGACACAACATATCATATCAAGAATTATTACAAATGATAAATCAATAACACAGGGACAAACAGTAAAGACAAAAGACATCTGAATAATACTAACACTTAGCATGGATGTGACGAGACTGTGGCTGTGGAAATAAGAAGAAATATAACAACTAATGAGAATTGGCATATTACAAAACATAGGTCTTAGTGAAGCCTGGCATACTCTCGAGCGATTATGGACTTTACCTAAACCATTCCTTTTTTCCTACTTTCTAAACTTCAAAATATTTTAAATACACTAAAGTATTAAATATTATCATAATATAAAATAATCAAATATAGTAGTTTTGGCGGAAAAGTAAGTGGATAATATTCGGTCTTTTTCATTAAATTTTAATTAGATTTTAGATTAAGAAATACTGCTTATTAGTGTCATGTGACTGGAAAGGAAGCCGATTCAAGTTACCAAACAAATTTACTTAATTAAACTTCGAAATATAATTAAATATTATTTCTAAGGACTAAAGTGGCCTAAGTTGGCCAGATGTCCAGTTAAAGGTGGCCCTGCGGGCCAGATATTACTTTGTAGGCTCCACGTCAAGAGACACTATACTGACGCGCGGGCACACACACACACACAGAGAGAGAGAGAGAGAATCGCGAAACCTACTTTCTTGGTGTCCATGAAACGTGGAGATCCGCCGAAATCTCGATGTCGAATTTTTTTACGATCACATACTTTCCTTCCATATAAATGAAGCGAGAAAGTAAAAATGGACCAAAAAAGCCAAGTTAGAACATTGCAATCGCAGTGAGAAATGTTACACGATTACATAAAAAATAATTGAACACATATATTTCCATATTTGCGGGAAAAGGGTTAGAGGGGGACGCCCCCCTCCTCTGAAACATCCAAAATGAAGACCCTTCGATTTTTGTACAGATTGGCATATGAAGACTGCGTAATAATGGAACATGTATATTTGCATATCTGCAGAAAACAGCGTTTGAAAAAAAACACTACAAGAAATTAGGTTTGGTCCAAAATAAACGAAAACGAAAGCCAGATTAAAGGAAGGGGTTTCCCCATCAAACCCGTTTCGCAGATATGCAAATATACATGTTGCATTATTTTTTATGTAGTATACGCATGCCAAATTGTTTATCATTCGAAGTGTTTTCACATTGCATTCTGTTCTTCCGTTTTTGTAGTTTTCGACGTTCCGAGGAGGAGGGGGTGGTCCCATAAAACGTTTCTCCATAAAACGGTCAAATACGTGTTTCATTATTTTCGATGCGTGTACCAATTTTCGCACAATCACACACTTGGCGAACCATCCTTGTAAGACCTGAAGATGAAAATACCGTGCCTTTTCCGATATTCAAATTTGACAGCCGATGTTTTTTTTTTTACCTGCAGTTAGCTCCGAAGGGTAAAGTTTATTTTCGATCAAGTTTGCAACATGGAAAATTAAATCAGTGGTGGGTTCTCGTTTACTTTTATTTTACTTCCTACTATAGAGACACATACACACAAATATCGAAAGCTATACCAGAATTCTATTCATGCCCTCTCACTCGCAGCGCCATTTGCTATACAAAGATGGTCGGCCGGCTTCGGGTATTGGGGAAAGAAAGGAAATGACAACTCTTAGTTTATGGACTAGCACAGACACACTGCAATACGTTGTTCCCGCTCAACCCTGATAAGATGGGACATAATGAGTGCCCTCCTACCAACACGCAGGTAGAAAGGAGAACGCCACTTTTATGACAGGAGTCTCATGGTTTGCACATCATCAGCAGCAAATGAGAAACAAAATTCTTCCGATTTCGTGAAGTACGTTGGCTTAGAATCCCCCGCCTTGCCTCTAGAAGTTCTGACTGTGACCTAAAGAGGCGCTGGGAATTCCCGCGATCGAAGAGCTATCTATTAGCAGAGAATTGAAGTTTCAACCATTGATTCCCCTTTAAAGAACGCTCTGTCAGAAGTGATTGCACTTTTGACCTTTTTGTTTTCGGTTCACTCGAGCTAAAAGTTTTCTGTGGTCGTCCAACTTTTTTGTCACTCCCACTGACACTTGTAGCTGATACATCAAGATTATTGATTGTGATTGTTGTATCTAACCAGTGTTCATATTTCTTCAAGAACACACTTTTATTGCGATGACAAGTTTTTCATCTGTGATTGAATCCTGTGATAAATGAATGCGATACCCGGTTCAGTTCTTTTAACGTAATCGATGAACACATATAAAGCTCAAATATGGTTTGCAGGTGCTTTGTAAGTGCATGTTCCGGTTTAGTGGACGATGAGCGTGATTCAGTATCAACATTTTTTCATGTTTCATATAATTCTCTCTTTGACACTATCATGGCCATACTTGCAAAACTTGACACACCATTCACAAACGCAAATAGTTCAACTTGCAATTAACTTTATACATATCTATAGGAATGTCAGATCACGACAGAAAACAAACAATTTCATACAAACTCGTACCAAACTTTTGGCAGTCTAATTCACTCGTACTGAACCTGGAATTTTCAGAGTTTCTATGTGGTGCTTCTGCGATATTATTTACAAAGTATCAAAGGTTCCATGGTCTATTTAACTACACAAAATGTGAGATACGTACCATGCAGGTTAGATCCCGTATACTTTGCACAGGTATGTAAACAACACGAACTTTGCTTCCACCTAACTTGCAAATGGTTCACGCCTGCTCGAGCGTTCACTTACACTGAACACGCAGACACCTGTTTGTGCGGGATTATAGACAGAGATACGTAGCGGCTAGACGTGTACTATTTTGTCACTGGCTTCTACATTTCATCAGCTTCAATCCTAACTAGTTCTTTGTACACATCTTGCAAGTTACTTTTTTTACTTTTGTCCGGCTAGATTAGCGAAATCGCACACTGTGCGCCGCCTCAAAGACATTCTCAATCATCTGCTTCATCTCCCGCTAAAAGGACTCATACATTAATTGCTTCCGGATCTGGCTCTGAGGACATGGAAATTCTACATGCATCTGACGATCAACTTGCTGTATCACTAGATCATCCAAATTACCCCTTTCTGCTCACAAACTTCAACACCAAGTACCAGACACCAAAGTTACTTCTGCAGTAGCTTCTAAAATATGTTCATAGAGATACCATCAGTGAAATTACTTCTACAAGGAATGGCTTAATCATAAAATCAACGGACATACACTTAGCCAAAACAATTCGCAATAGGTACATTTTTAAGATCTTTGGCAAAATCGCTTATATCGCACCTCTCAATGAACCTCACATCAAGCAACCGCCACCGCCAAAACGTAAACCTATGTTATCAGTAGTCATCAAAGGCGTTCCACCAGACACCACTCCAGATGAAGTGGAAGCAGAATTACGTCTTTAAGGTTATACCATTCATAAATGCTTACATATCATTACATCACAAGGCACTTCAAGTTAACTAGTAAGAGTCCTCACATCTCACCAGCCAATCATCGATCACCTGTTAAGGCACGGAGCATAAAAGACGCCATAGGGCACAGGCCTTCTCGCACACAGGCACCTACACCACTTAGATGTGATCGCTGCCAAACCTATGGCGATCATATCGCTGGTGAATGTAAAGCCTCCTATCGGTGGATACTGTTCAGAAAATCATCCAACACGAAAGTGAAAAAATCTCCAAAGCCCACCGAAATGCCATCAATGTCAGCAACAACATCCAACTTACTCATACAAATGTGAAGGAAAGCCAGAACCTACACCAGAAAATAATTTGCCTGTTGCTCCTCTACGCCTACCAGAACCTGATCCAGCAGTTGAAGAACAGCATCAAGAAGTACCACCTCCCACAGTTGAGCAGCTTATACAGTTCATGGCCATTTCATTCTCCAACCTCGAAACCTCCAACCTCAATCCATTCAACCGAGCAGCCATTATCAACAAAATCCGCCTTGCACCGAAAGACATCTTTAATCTCGAAGTCCATGCAACATTTCCGGTCCTTATATTTTCTTTCCTGTAGCACCGTCCACCGGCACCTAAATCCATAAACCATAATCATTCATATCACCTTCACTTTTCACTCTCATCTTTGCACAGTGACCATTAGTGTTAAATATTGGGCTCACCTGTCTTTCATCAAGATCTAGAATCGACCCCAGATCAAAAAGAAACTTCCATTCGTACCATTGTAAACAATGTGTCGTGATATGTATCGCACCTCATTTACACTCTCCACCACATCATCAACTGATTACCCTAACAATATGGTTATAAGCAAAGCTTGTAATGTCCTTATATTGAAATAAAATATTAATGAAGATACTTTTTCCACCCTTAGGCCAACCATTCCCTCCCCAAAAATCCCTAATTCCCATAAACTCTTCCCTGAAGCGAGAGCGTAACCCTTGGGCGGGGGCTAGTCACACCGGTGACTAGGACAACGCGGGAAAAAGCTTACCCTGAACTTTCTGAAGTCAGTTTCTTTCATTTTTTTAAGAATCACCAACGGAAATTAATTTCAATTGTCTGTTGGTGATTTGTCAGATTATAAAATACTGTAAATTGATTTTAACTCTGGAACCCACCGCCAGTTTTTCTTAACATATTTTTTTCTTATTGTTGACAAATATCTGCACCCTTCTCTATAATTTCACTTTTCAGTGTTGCATTTTGTATCTAACAATAATATATTCTTGGGGTGCAGGAATACCCCAGGAGGATAGTTACGTTAGCTTTTCTTCTCGTCTATAGTTTGATATTTCAATAATTCAAAATAGTAGTTTATGTGACGTTATACCAAAAACGTAACTGCTAATTGCGTCAGTTCGGATCAACACCAAATCCGTGTTTTCCCTCCGAACTATTTAGAATCTGAAGTTCAATCAAATATCGATAGTGATTTCCACATTGAATTTGTCAATCATTTAATTACGAACAGAGTGAGAAAAATAAGTTATCTGATGATGACAATGGACCTTCAGAAGGGTTTTCCTTTAGGGAGAATAAATGCTTTAAATGAAAAATCAAACACTGGTGAAGAAACATACCCGATCCTCTAATAAAGTAGCTCCTCGCCAAAGCGCATATTTCCAGAAAAGAAACAAGATATCTTCCGAAAGAGATCTAAGAACTTGTAGAGAGGATTAGAGGGGAAACTCGAAGGGCATGGAGCAAACGAAAAAGCAAGTAAACCCAAAAAGATGTTTATTTTCCCAACTACCAGAAAAAGAAAAGTGACGTGGAAGAAATGCAAGAAGAGTATTTGCAATATTATCACCACGCTTGACTAATTTGTGCTTAACATTCTCTCTAACAACGGCGCAAAGCAAAAGGTTTGAATATTATTGTATCTTTGTCTCGATTCTTTTATTAACATTTTCTGTAATCATTCTACGAAGTAAAATTTAAAGTAGAACTACATTTTAGAGTCTTCAATTGAGGTATTTACATACCCCACCAGTAGGGGAGACAAGCTAGTTACAACACTTTTTACATTATTCGCGAGTAAGACTAAAATACGGGCTCCAGAAACTAACGATTTCCGTGGTATATTCTGTTGTCCTTCCTTTATACCATATATAATTTTGGTTGCCTTAACTTCTTAGGGTACTGAGTGACACTGAAATGAAACAGGAAGGGTCACATGTTGCAACTTGCCCCATGTGCGAGGCATATTGCAACACTTCATGGGGCAAGTTGCAACAGTAACAAATATTGAAAGATACAATTCTATTCAAACAATATTTATCATATATTACCTTATATAAGAAAACTATTTTACTGACTACCAATAGACTACTTACCCAAGAAACTAAACAAATTGAAATGGAAGGATATAAAACTGCTATATGCTCACTAACTGACTACTTATATTAAATGAAAAGCTAAAACTAAACATCCAAAAGTTTACATTTGATCGTGATGTGTAGCAGTCTTTCATTAAACATTACTATTTCTTTTACTCAAATGCCGAGATGGTACCTTCAACTTAGGCTCCGGCCAAGTCCTTCCCACACCCACATCCTTTCCTCTCCCCTATCCCGGACTGAGCCTTAGATGCCTAAAGGCCATAAGTAAATTCAAATTCACGCACTAATGCTTTTGTATAATGTCGTCGCGTGAAAGGCGATGCACACTGTATTGAGAGCAACCACAAAGTTCAGAGAAAAATGTTGAAGAATGTGAATCCCTAACAGGCCACACCAAATGAATAAAGAAATAATGCAAAAGTTAGCTGCCCCGCGACCACATGCTGGCGGAGAATTGACAATTTAAAATGCGTGCTCCAAATATAAACATGAGAAGCGAAAAGTGAATAAACTCAAAAGAGACCTTGAAATACATTTACCTTATCCATAAATAAAAATACCAATCACCAAACTTTCATTCCATTTGCACAGGACAAATGTAATTGACTATGAGCCTACTTCGTTAACCCAACAACATTCGCTAGCTACTTGTAGTAATATCATTGAAGAATCATAATATAAAAATATGAAGAAAAAATGGTGAGTTTTAATGTTAATTTTAAGTGACAGTGTGAATGGGTTTCAAATGTAATATCGTCAGAATGAATGAATAACCATAAGCAAGTATGATGTCACACTTTATTCATGTTATGTTTTTTTTTTTTTAAGGTGGCGGTTTTTGACGATTAATATAAAACATTACAAGTAGCTACAACTGCTACCTTCTAAGTTTATTTTCAGGTACACCCTCAGATGAAGATCCTGTAGATGCACAAGTGTGTGTTCGATGTTTGAGTGTTTTGCATGATACAATCACTGCCTAACGGATGCGATAAATGAAAGAGTCAATACAGACTTTTACCTGGATTTCTCCACCCTCCTTGCATGTGTGGTTTACCAGATAAACTATCTAGTTTGATCCGATACAGGGATTTTTACAGAATATAGGGCAATGCATATTCTGGTTTTGGCCCTCTTCCAGAAAATTCTTCTCGCGTTTCTCTATCTTCTTGTTTCACCTTCTTTCCTCTACTTTTACACATTCCGATTTGCGGTAAATATCTCCGAAAGACAGAAATCGTAGCATTAACACCCGCGACAGATACTTTGGTTGCATCTGCATGCGGAGAGCGCCAGTAGAAGTTGGAGAGCGATCACTTCTCTGGGCGTGACTTTCCGGGGGCCCTGACAGCCAAAACTTTTCTTTCTTCAGTGGCGCCTCAGAACCACTATGCGCGCTCTCTTCCTCTGTAACTAGCAGAGTTGCAACTAACCCGCTGTTGCATCTAGCCCCAGTCTAACTACACATGATGTTACTTTTTTTAGCCATAGTAAAGGATTAAATAAGAATGGGCATGAACAATGAGAATTGGTTTAAACCAGTGATTCCACTATACTCCTGTCTGAAGGGTGTCACTTCCTCCCAAATCCTATAGAACACATCCCAATTTCATTACGGCGAAAATTCGATAGAAACTATGAAAAACTCCACTTACACCCTCCCAAATTTGACTTTACACCCACCAAATTGGAAATTCTGACGGAATCCTTGACTTAAACTAGTTACATCAATGACATAAAAGGAATAGGTTAAACCACGCGCTTAGCTCATCACTCAATCACAAAAGCTTTATAATTCACTTAATATAGAGACCTCCGCCCTCACAGACGCAAGAGGAAAATGTTTAGAATGGTTGATGCATTTACATTTCATTTAGGGGTTTACCTTCCACCCATACCTCTTTGCATGCTTTGCACAAGCCGGGTCGTGCACTTTCCAGGACGTACAGCACGAACAGTTTTGTTCTTCCCGCCTTGGGGCAGGCGTGTACGGCGAAATATCTAACATTTTGACCGGTGCATGGCAATGGTTTTGGAATAACACCACGAAAAGTAGGAGGCTATACAACTTGTTTCCAGATGTGGCTGAGCGCATGGAACTGGGCATAGAGATCGAAGGTGGGCTCATGAATTTTGTAACGGAACACGGATCCTATAAATTAAAACTGAGGGAACTACAACTGGTAGAAGATAATCAGTGCCGCGTATGTGGGACTGTGGCGATCCCAGAACATGTAGTACTCCAGTGTATAGAGACCCAAGAACTGCTGGAAGAACAACGAAACCTCCTGGGGGACACTACAGTTACAGAACTTCTACGAACTCCAGAACTGGTGACAGTCCTCTGGGAGGCGACCGAAAAAGCATCGGAATTTCATCGAAGAAGATACATTGCTGGGGGAACCCACTTTCGCGCGTAGCGACAAAATCTAAGCAATTGTTCGAAATATGCAACACTAGGGCTGACCCGTAAAGGTGATAACGAGGAGCTATATGTGATCGTGCAAACCGCGACATCCGCGATATCGTGACAACCGCGATGACGCGACGACCGCGAGTGCCAAAATAAAATAACAATAAACCAATACAAAGGAATAACAGACGAAACATAAATGCTAAACAAACAGAGAAGTGATAATGAAACGACTAAATGTTCTCTGGAATCCAGCGAAGAGTGCCTTGTTTAAGGAATTCCGAAACAAGTGAGAATGGGAATGTAGTGTGAATTTGATGGAAGAAAAAGTAGGTGAATATTAATACACGACTTAGAAGAAAACTAGCAATTAGCTAATAGCTCCATTTTCGGAATCCGGAAATGGAAGTGAAAGTGAAAATTGTTTGCGTGAATGCTTATGATGTGTGAGTAAGTGCAAAGTGATGCGAAAGAAGGAAGAGGAGGATCAACCAGTGGCAGCAGAACATCAACTCAAGAAGCCAAAAACCGACCTGAAAGCTGGATGAAACTCCTAAACTCCTCCACTCCCTCTTGCCGAAATACAAACCAAGATGATAAATGATCCTGAGAGAAGATAGCAGCAACCCTGAGGCGAGAGAAACAAAGAAGAAAAAGGAGGATGCGAAAAAACTTCCCAACATCCCATCCTACGCGCACCCTACCTAATAATAAAGTTATTTTCTCGTTTCAGGAGACGAAGAAGATGCTGCCTCAAGTCAATGTTTGTGTAGTATTGTATCGTCCTGTGTTGTTCTGTGTGTTATTAAATGTTATACGAGTGAATGCATGTGTTTTTGTAATAATAGATAGGAACTCCCCACAAGAATATCAGTTCTAACTTTAAGGAACCAAGGCAATTAGAATATTATGGACGTCTGGCCAATGACCGTCTCGTAACACTCGATGTCTCAGACAGCGGGGCTTAGAAGCTTCTTGGACTTGTAGTGTGCATTTTATGGGAATCATGAAAATGGCGAATGGTTTACTCTATTTATGATTAGTCTCCGTTTTGAAACAGTCATTTAGGTACTTACAGTAGTATTTAAATATCTGGTGTAGGGTTACTACTGGCTTGACCGCTGATTGGTTGGATCTTTGATTCAGGATTGGTTCTTGAAAACGAGACGGAAAAGTAGGAGGGGTTTCGTTACTGAACGAAATCAACCTTTAGTTTGGGAAAAATTGTTGAAGAGGTGAGGACTACAGTATGTCACTCTTGTTCTTGAAATAGTGCGTTATTATGGAATAAGTTCTGGTATAATGGACGAAAATACTGAAGTTGGGGATAATCTAATCATTATTCTTAGTACTAAAACAAATATCGAAATGAAGTTCCAGAGATATTAATCTTGTGTCAGAGTGAATCTCCACTTATGTATAATTGGGAGAATGGAACAACTCTTTATTTTGTAACAAGTCAATGTGTAATATTGAAGGCTATTGTGTAAACCCAGAACCTGAAGTTTGCTAAGTGTGAAAATGGAATTATGGGTTAAATAGCGGAGATTTTGGTTTTTCTGATTGTGCTGTGTGAGGAGTGAACGAGAAATTGATTGGAGTTAAAAGATAGGAAGGATTCCATGTCATGTTTCAAAGCTAAGGAAATTGCTTTTGTATCCTTTTACTATACTGTAAGGAAGAGAAGGGAATAACTGTGAAACAGGTAACCTTTTCACTATTATTATTTAATTCTCAAGTGTATACAGGAGTGAAGGTTATATCTCCTTGTGTTAAAATA
>JAGDQP010030783.1:5043-22368 GCA_022664845.1 Lepisma saccharinum | reverse complement strand
TTACCCCCTACGACCAGCACCTCAACACGCCGTCTATGGGAGAATGCTTTTATTCATGGTTTGAGAGCGAAAATAAAAACTTGACCTTAACCTTCATAACTCTAAGTTTCCCTTTTCCTCTGCATTTTCAACACATTTCCATCCACGATCCCACCCTATACTTACACGCTATACAGTTATTATTATTTCAAGTTCCGGAAATCTACGCGCTACGGCAGTCAGTTGTTCTCCAGTTTTGATGCTTTGTCCGCTACGTGTTGCCACTGTCTCTTCAAACTTGTACTTTGTGAACACGTGAAATTTGCTCTCTTCCTCTATACTTAAATACGTGTATAGGCACGAAATATAGTGACTTTTTATATGTGAATATGTGTGATCTAATACGTAACTATAAGCTGTAAGTATTATCCTTTCTCCCTTCATTTGTCTTAAATTTACCTTATATATATATATATATATATATATATTGACCCATACAGTCGCCTGATGAACTTGTAAATTTGCCTCCTAAATCATCCTGTACGTAACTGTTCGTTTGCATTGGGTACATACTCGTAATAGAATCACTGTTTGCATTAAAAAAATGAATATCTTACCTATAATTATCAATTTTATGTTGCAACTCCTGTTCGCCATTTTCAAATGTTTCTTGCATGGTATTCATCTCTGATTCTTCAGCTTTTATCTTCTTATCAATTTCGGACAGAAGATTTGACACTTGATTATCCGTCAGTTGACTGTGAGGCCTCGCTGCAAAAACAAATGAAAAGACAAATGATTTAAAATTAGTCTTAATACATGAAGAGTTAATAACACCAACAGTAGCACGAAATTTCAGCTGGAAGTTTGCGTAAAATGTTAATATTGATTGTAATTGTTTCATGGTCATAGTTTCCATCAGAGTAAAGCGTATTATTCCCCAGTAAAAACACAAGTGTTAGCAGGTAATAACACTTCTAAAAAGTTCAAAACTACATCAATGATTTTAGGCATGTGACACAACTAAATGTTACCCACAGAAGTATATTCCTGAGTGAACAGATTACGTATAAGACTAACAGAAACAGGTTAAGTATTTCACCACTAACTGAACCATTGTTACTTGTGTTTAGAGGAAAATTTTAAGCAACATAGATATATCAACTACTCGATGGTTCGAAGTCGTACAGCAGGAGGTGAGAAAAAAAGCTCTTCTTTCTGTGAGAATTAAAAAGAAAATCTTTATAAGTTAATTCGGGCTGTCACTCTCAGGTTAGGGAGAAAAGGAGCATTTCCGGTTTACCTACAGCATTTTGGATTGTGTCATTCTATATCCTTCCTCGAGTATTTTCAGTTGCAACCTAGAACAATGCTAAAGGTCTATTGTTACAGAGAAAGAGCGCGAAAACAAAAGCGGTACCCTAAAGGTGAAGCTAGAAATATATCTTAAACATATATGCTGAGAGTCAAAAGCAACGTTCTTCAACGATGCAGCCTTAGCTGCACACAGTCGTACCACAAACTTTGTTCCTAATACAAATGCGGCTAATTTATAGAAAAACACAAGACGAATTAAGCGATTATTATTATTCCTTAGTAACTAACCTGCAAGATAGAGATTTTCAGCCAGCCTGTTCAGAGCAATATTTCGCTTTTCAACTCGCTCCTTTTGCTGTTCCTCCTCTTTCTTTAGTTGGCCAATTCTAACTTTCTCTTGTGTAATCTTTTCTCCAAGTTTCTTTTCTTCATTTACCATATCCGAATGCTTGTTTAACAGCTTTGAAAATCATAAAAAAAAAAAAAATGTTAGTCACTTAATATTATATTGAATATGATGCAGCATTGAAAATTCCACTGTATTTATGTTTTTGTGGTCTAGTATAGATTGCGTATGCAAGTGCTTTACTGAATTTATTCATTTATTAATTAACTATTAAGGAAAAAGAAACTGGTGCACTTCTACACTGAATAAAGCATGTAACGATACTCAGATACTGTTCCCATAATGACACAAACAGATTCATTGCTGACAACTCTGTACACTATCAATGAACAAAAAAAGACATAGCTTAACACTGTCTTTTTTTTTCAGACTAACTACTTCTAAAACACAAAGCTGCTGTTAGCCCTGCTTAAATAGCTCATGATATCATCCAACCTGTCCAAACGATCACACTCTTGTTCTCATAAAAGACCAAATTCTTTATCTTGTTAGTACAGCCTGGTTTGTGAACATAGGAATGTAGGTATACATAATACCAATAAATTCACTATGTTAGCAATATAATATTCTTAAAAATATAGGTGGGCGAGATGAGGGTCCACTCTTAGGTGCAATAAAGACTGCAATGCTTCTATAGTCTATCGCTGTTATAGAATATCACTGAGTCAGTAGAAATTCCTAAATAATGAGGTCAGTGATATTCAAATTTTACATCAAGTATTTGCATGCTATAATATAGGGCTGGAAATTGAAACTTTTTTTTTTCAGAAGTACAATTAAATGGGCCTTTATCTTTCTTTTCCTGTGCTCTTCATTTGAAATTTATGGACACTATTATTACATAAGAAGTGTGCTTACTGTTCTTGCCTTCAGCACGACCGTTCCCGGGTTCAATTTTTTTTCTTCTTTCATTCAGCATTATGATGCCAAGTGCGGATCTACTTCAATTAATAAATAGCAGACTCCAGAATGACAACAAAACATAGTTGCACGTCTTGCAATTAAGATCATGGCTTGGCTAGAAGGTCGAAACGTTACATGTAATTTAATTTTTTACGAATATTATAGTCTTGTTCAGCAGTTCAGTGTTTTTTAGACTCCAGAAATATAGATAAATCGGCGATGAGAGTCATGGTCTAACCATGCACGAAAGTCGCTTGACAGACATTATTCCTTTTTACGCTGACCTAAGCCAAATATGACAGAGCATTAATAAAATTCAAATTCCTTTTATGCCCTGCAGAACAAAGAGCGTAAGTTTTATTACAAATGTATCATGCAAACAGGCAATATCACTTTAATTGATATTTTTACGGTGAATAAACAATTTGAAACGTTCTTGGTACATGTGATCTTTGTGTTCATCTTCAAGGTTTCTGCGCGTAGTTGGGTGGTGTGTTTCAGCTGTGACACCTTATAACGTTCACGTAGTCCTTGTCCAGACGCTAGTAGTGGTTACTGATGGTCCCTCGTCGATTGGACCCGAAACTGATACCAGTAGAGAGGGAAAGAAGAGTTTTCGGAGTAGAATCACTGTCAGGTGAAGAATACGTGCTGCTATCACCACTCTGAAGGGGCACGTAGTGTCCCAGCGAGCTTCCCCAGGACCCAGTACTGGACTGCTGCTCAAGGTAGGAAAAAGAGACCAATCCTTAAAAGAATGACCTCCCCGTAAGGAGACATATCCTCTCTATGGCCTCTCAAGGAGACGTAAACACCCACGAGTGTATCCGCTTGAAATGAGAGGACAGTTGCTCGGCAAGGACCTCTCTGTCAGAGACCTGTTTTCCCAAAGGAATACTCTAAATGAAAATCCAGTCCCCTGGTTCAATGACCTCTCAGTTGAAGAGACTGCCAAACCCACTCATTCGCCTCTTAAAAGAGAGACGGAATAGTTGGGGGAACCTCTCAGAAGTTGAAGGGTTCATCAGTTCACGAGAAGCAACAAATAGTTGCTGGTGCACATTTATTTCGTGCTTTGTTCAGTACGATCTAATTTACATGACCACCTCGGTCGGGTTATCAAAGTGTATACATGAACTTTCTGCATGAGTCGCTTTACTACAAGAAATTACACTATAAACAAATATTAACTATAATAAAATTATTACTGTCCTTTCACTTCCTTAATATGCATAAATATTGTTTATAAATATGATAATAACTATAGAAACTAATTACTGAAGTTTACCAAGTCGCGCGCCATCTCTAATGCTACACTATAAACACTTACTGCTGCAGTGGTATAACGGGCTGTAGCAACCTTTTTCTTGTGCTTAAGCAATGTTCTGCTATAGCTGATTTTTCTGGCTGCTTAAATGAATGTATTTCTCATTATGTATTTTTCAGATGAATGTATTTCTTGCTTCTATGTTTGATCATTCCTGTCTTAAATCCGGCCACGTTCACACAGGGTCAAGTATACTCCTGAAGTTCGTGGGTAACATCTTTTGTGTCTTGGTCATAGAAATATGTACTGTTCGCATCTTGTGTCTTGATAGTAACCTGTTGATTTGATTTGATATGTCTACCACATACATAGATTCTCTCTTGCTCCTTTGGTTTGTACTGCTGTAATTTTCTTCTGAATATTCTACAGAAGATTAAAACATTTGTATTAAGTATGATGTTTATGGACTACAACGTTGTCATATCGAACTTGATCAAATGATATTGCAAGTCCTCTCGCTCTTTATCCAGAATTACAATTCTAATACAATTTCTTGTAAACACTCCAGTGGTCGAGTGGTTTTTCGTTGCATCCTTACACAGTGCGGCAGAATCCAAAAAAAGCTGGCCAAAAGTAAAAAAAAACGCAAGTGAATGATCTCAAAATCTGTACTCGGTGTTTTTTCGGGTCGCTGATTACGAACACGAAGTCAGAGTTGCAAAAATGTAAACCCCTCCATACCCTATTGACAACCCCTATTCGTGAAACAGCCTGTATATCATGTTGCAATTAAGATGAATATCATGTTCATGGTTTTTTGGGTCGCTGATTATGAATTTGAAGTCAGAGTTGCAAAATTGAACCCCCTTAACAACATTTTAACATTTTAGCGTATACTTATACGACAACTGCTGTTAATGAATATGACGTTGTTGTTTTTTGTAATAAATGATTCCTGATTGGATTTTGGGTGGCCATTTTGAATACAAGATGGCGACTTTTTCAACATATTGTAATATTTACCTAAATTACTCGTGATGATACACCTTTATGACGAATTTCGTTTCTTTAGCTGAAACGGTGTGGAAAATGGATTTTTGGGTCCGCCATTTTGGATCTTCGAAACATTTTGGAATATTTTCTTAGCCTACTAGTGCTCATGTATGTTCATATTTAATTTGGTGTTTCTAGCTCCAGCGGTTTAGGCTATGCACTCAGTCATTTTGGATTCACGATGGCAACTTTTTCAACATGTAATATTTTACTAAACTACTCGTGATAATACACCTTTGTGCCAAATTTCGTAGCTCTAGCTCAAACGGTGTGGTAACTGGATTTTTGGGTCCGCCATTTTGAAACGACTGGATAACAAACAGGGGCAACTTCGGGCAGAATTTTTTTGTTTTATATTGACGAACATACATTTGACTCTAACTTACAATAAGTCTGACAGCGGAACAACATAACTTTTTCATAATAACATATCGTATTTTAACGCTTTCAATTAATAAAAATCAATAACAAGTATTGTTTCACTAATATTTTATATTTTTCAATTATTATTTCGTAACTTTTTTTATATATTGCTGACTTCTCACGTTCTACAGTAAACCTTTTACTAAACATGAGAATATCTTTACTATGAGTTACGTAGATCAGATGGTAGAATTGCTATATTTCACTGTGACCTGAAAATACACTTGTTGTACATTTCGGTAATGTGTTCTTTCTTTTGAACTACTTTTGAATCTCAAAAGTTTTACTATTGAAACTAGGATTTTGGAGTAAAACACAGGGGTTTTGTTAACTTTCTATTGGGGTTTCTAGGAAGGAATCTATTCCGATTACACCAATGCATAAATACAGATTAATATTGAAAACTTGAATACAAGACGACGGACGTATTGAGCATCAGAATAACAGCATATAAAAGAACCCAACGAAATACCTTGGAGCTGTGGCGATGAACTTGGATGTCTGCAGCGAAGATGGAACTCTGGAAAACACCACGGGCTGTCTCTTCGTACTGCTTGTGGCCTCTGGATACAAGGCCGACAGTCTTCTTCTCTCTTCTAAGTTCTCTGTTTTCTGAATAAAGAGCGGGGTTCGGATCCCTGATCCGAACTTAATGGCGACAGTTGGTCTCATATACCAAAGGCCAAGACATCTAAAAATGTCCAGCTCTTCTCGATGTTATCCAATCACAGGAGTCCTTGTCTCCGCCTTTCGAAGTCATATTGTCTCCTCAGAGCCAATCGTAACCAGACTGATCCTTTGGTTTAGGTCATTTTTTTTTTCTTTGCTCTGTTGAGTCAACTGCTGAATAAGATGAACTCTGGACTTGTGACGTTTGCTGATTCACTGTCCTCATATTTCTCCTTGGTCACCGATATTCGATCTTGATGAATTAACTGTCATTTGATTTTATCTTGCTTTTGGAACCCTAAGCGATATTTGAGATTATTCTTTTCTCCTATTACACATGATCCTGCAACGTGACTCAAGTCTTGGAGTAATATAATATTGCATGTTGAAATCCGATATCTGTCTATGCAGATTTCTGTGACATTGACAGAGGTAACGATGTTGCTTTGAACCAATATGTAATATTCACGTTCGTTTAAAGATTGTTCATGCTTAATAACAGACAAAACTAACTCTTGGTTTGCTCAGATACGAAGTTGGGTTCTTTTGTAGAATAAAGCCTTTTCCCTATTTACATTTACCTTTTAGCATTAGGTGTTATTTACCCTTCAACAATATATTCTACGTACTTTCAGACGTTGATTGCATTTTATTTGATTATGATCTGCTTCAATCTAACGTTTTTATACAACTTTCAACACGTGCGTCGTTTACTGCCTCAGTAACACAATCGATACCCCAATCGAACAAGGTAGCTTTGCGACTCCTATTGTGGGGCAGGTAAAAGGAAATAAACAATTTCATAAGTAATTTCTGACCATTACAGATGTACTGCAACCAAACATGAAAAAAAAATCCCTGATTAGTTGTTTTTTTTACCAGCTTTTTTGGAATCGGCCGCAAAGTGCGTTGGTCGCGTGGAGCAAAATGCTCCATGTATGTTTCGTACCAATTTTAATATTTAATGATAATTTAAGGTTTGTTTGTATTAAAGAAGGTTTTACACTGGTTTACAGATAAAACAAATATAAAGTGCAGTAAAATTTTTCTCAACATTATCGTATTTGTAAATTTCTCAATTTATATTAAACTAATCATATAATGAGATAATAATAATAAAAGGGCTTTTGCTAAACTCAGCATTAGCGTAAAAGTATACTAACTATGTGTAAATGGATTTTAAATTTGAAATAAAAGAACCTTGTTTACGGCACTGACAATACATGTCATACATGTATTCATTCTAAGTACGCTTGACACACACTTCTGGAATGTCTGGCACTTCTGGATGTCTGGTTGAATTGGGTTCAATAGTTCTTCTTCTATGCCAATTTCATCATCTCGTTCATTTTCATTAGATTCCACAAAGTCCACTTCTAATTCGTCTGAATCTTCGACACCAAGAACACTCTCACACTCTTCTTCTGTTTCTCTCAACATAGACTGGCGAGAAGGTAGATGATCGCTCAAGGTCAAACATCTTTCTAAATTTCTTCTGCAATCAAAATAAAACAACTGGAGCACTACTGTGCTCCGCGCGACCACTGGAGTGTTAAGTCTCTCAATGCAATTAACATTAAAGGAAAGGAACATTTACATTCTTAAGCGTGTTCACCAGTCAGATTCTTTTTTTAAATATATATATATATTTTCTTCGTTCTGCGTCGACGATCCATACAAGAGAGACAATATGTATCACGACTGTAAGAAATATGGTGTCATTGCTGTTGAGACAATATTAATAGTGATCAAACGCTCTATCCGAAATACATCTGATACAAGTGCAGGAAGTGTTTAGATACAAGCATGAAGTAATTTTTGCATTCATCCATCGCCAATTATATCCATTACTGATGTATTAAAAAGTAAATATGTGAAACTTACATTTAGCTACCATTCATGTATAAATTGACGAAAAACAAAACAAAAAATGGATATAAATTTGCTAAATACGCGAGGGCACGCAGATTCGAGTCCTATTGCGAGCCATTCTAACAAACATTTTGTAGAGTATTTACCTCTTACCAGGCGCATGCCAGGATTGTACCAAGGCTACAATCTTGGCAGCTACCTTTCGCATTCCTTGCAGAGGAACGCTATTTTTCCGACTTCTGAAGGGATTAAGACATAGTTGCCACTTCAGCCCATAAATGTACTTTTTCTAAATTAAAATAAATATATAAAATGAGTGTGAAAACAAATTATTAGACAAAATATTAGAGTATGAGCAACAGAATATATATTTTTATTTTAAAAATTAATTTAAAAAAAAGATTTTTAAAAAACACGTTTTTTTAAAATGGACTAAAAAGTAATAAATTGAATTAATCTTATGAATCGGAATGTAAAGCGTGGGTGCTCTTAGATATTATGATTTTATGATAAGGTAAGCAAGAGCAACCACGCTTCATTTTCCGATTCATAAGATTAATTCATTATTTTTTTTTTTACTTTTTAGTCCATCTTAAAAAAGCGTGTTTTTTAAAATCTTTTTTTTATAATTTTTATGTATAATAGATTAACATTAAACTCCCTGCGAGATAGGCAATCCAAATTTCACAAAATAGTTGCGGTGTTGCGTGCATTTAAGGATAATTTTCAATTATTTTAATTAATTAATTAATTACAGTTAACTGGATTATTTTGTCGTATATCTAATGGTTGAATATTGTATTGTCATCGGAAGCAAGCAAGTTTACAAAATTTCAAACAAATCGGATGATGGGAAGTGAGTTAAAAATCAATTACAAGATTTGTACCAGAGATGATTACAGAGCAAGCTGCGTGTAATAAAATACGTACAGTTTTCAAATTGTTTTCTTTTTCATTTAATTGCTTCCTAAACGACCTCATGGCTTCTCGCAATTCTTCAGTTGATCCATCGAACTCGTACTCAATGCTATTTCTTAGCTCTTGTTGTTCCTTCCGCAAACTTTCTAACTGAGTTGTCTTCCTTTCTGAAAACAGAAGATAAACCTGAAGCAGAAACCAAGTATTGCGCAACAAACATAAAAAGGGAAGAGAAATGAAGAAATTTGTTTAAAAAAATAGCTTAGATCTTTAAAAATAGTTAAATAACTTATATTTTAGTGCACTTACAACCGGTTTAAAATTATTTAAAATATGTGAATAGACTTTTTATCACTGTTTACAAATCAAAATCATTTCCAACGTTTCGGAGCCCAATTCAGGTAATTAAATATACCATAAAAATGATGGGTCATGTGGTTGATATCGTAAAGAAACTGTCTGTAGGGCGCCTTAATTGCCATTGCAATGCCCAGAGTAACTGAGTCTGGCGCCGTTACTGGTTTATTTAATTTATTAGGTAGAGCAAGGTATAGCAATGAAAGGTTCGTAGCTTGTCTTTTATCCCTTCACCTTTTTATTACAAAATTTACAAGTCCACTAAGTTAATAAAAAGAGTCTCCCGTACAAAACTATTGGAGACTTACTGTTGAGCTACATTCGTATCTCAAATTACTATCTTTCTCTTCCATACGGTTCCACGTGTTGCGGTTGACGTTGGCCCAGACAACGGCTGTTGTCTACTGAAAAGACACTAGATCAAGTTACGCACACTACCTACGATGTTCGGTGTTTAATGATAATATGGTATATCTTTAAACAAGCTTGAGTAGTGCACCATATAAATTAAATCTCTTTCGCAAGTTGTGGAAAGAAAAAATAATTTTGTGCAGAATCGATCTCGTATACAGTCTGAATACGTTATATCTGTAACTGATGATTATTATAATTTGACACTAAACTTTGTTATAATTTGATATGAATTTCATGGCGTGAGAAATTAAGACTGAAAGCTTTGTTAACACAAACAAGGTTGAACACCATGCTGCACTGAGTTAACGTAACGTGTTATAATTTTGTAAGTTCTGCTCTTCCATTACCTTTCCACAAATAATTGACAATAAGAAAATTGTCCTGTAAGAGCAAATGTAATTTTTGTTACTGCCCGATTTGTGAAAGTCTGTTTCTGACAGAATAGGAATACGCCTACTGAGAAGCACCTATTTAATAAGAATAACGGATAACCCACCGGGACAGCAGAACTGCAGAAGAAAATTGTGCACATTTTATCGGGAGATGGAGCACTACTAACTGGTAGGGAAATGAGATGGGACCTTATTTCTCCGCTGCATTTCTGCTGTATGAGAGCAAATCTGACGAAACAGATTTCACACAAGGAAGAGCGCGTATAACAGTTGTCTGAATCCGTGGCAGTGCTGGTGTACAGACAACGGACATTTCCGTTTTCACCGTCCTTATATATTTAACAATTTGATTGTGTGCATCAGATTAAAATATATATCGTGTTTTTGAAATTTTAACTCTGCGGTTTCTCGTTACGTTGAAATGCAGCATGAATTACTGAAGAGTTACACCTCCTACGTCATTCAACCAAACTCGTCTTCTGATTGGTTTGACGAAAGCAATTTGTAGTAGTTCAATAGATATAATGTTTCTCGCTACGTACATTTCTTTTGAAGGCAAAACACATGAAAAAGGAATATCCACATCTTCATTTAACGAAATAATTGCCACATAAGACTACCATGGCACTTGAACAAGTTAAAACACCAAATACCTATTTTTATTTCAGCTATTTTTAATAACAGAAATGACTGAAACTAATGACATGGTATTGTCTCAATTTACAATGCTCTTCATATCACTACTAGTGATTCCGGCAGATCCCCTCCCCTGTGGGTGAGTCACTCCCCTAATTCTCGAGAACGCGCCCACATTAACATTTTCCGGTCAAAAATTGATAGAAACCATAAAAAATTCTACTTACACCCTCCCAATGTTCACCTTATACCACCGCCCCAAACTGAAAATCCTGGCGCAATCCCTTCCTGAATAAATGTTCTGCGAAAAGAATTCCCGTAAGAAATACATAGGGAGAAATAATTCTTTTCATACAAATTTGGTAAGCAGGAAAGGGATGCGAATTCTTCGTAATATATCTAGGCGTAAATACGAACATTCCAAAATAATAATAATTAAATATTTGTTTGGTAGAAATCCCTGGGCGACTGGAAAAGTTTTTTTTTTTTTAATTACTATTTTAAATATACAGATACCATTACTCTTACAACTACTTTTATTTTGCTTTAAAACATTGAATATAAATATTTCTGGTTTACAACAATCCAAATTTGAAATTAAAAATCCAAACTATTTAATTTACATTATTGCTAGACATTAAAAATGGTAACCATTTATTTATTTCATTGTTATAAACAATGAATTGGATATGTTGGAGTGTTTTGGGAGTACATAAGGGTAAATTTGTAAATTTTTCACGAAACTTCATGCCAAATTTCAGCATTCCAGGCCAACGGGAAATGAATTAAAAGCTCCCGGATGGACAGACAGAAATTAGGGATTTTATATTTATGCAGATAGATTTTATGTCGGGTTTGACGTGTTGTCATTGTGGCCTAAGTCGTTAGCGGTAGATTTTCTTCAACCTCTTTTCTTTCAACGGAGGGTGATCGAATCCCTATCAAGAAACATGTATGTTTTTACTTATACGAAACGGAATAGTAACTTCAATAGAATAGTTTCAATTTACATTTTTGTTTCTTACGTGCTTTTTTTTCTATATGTTAAAGCTTTATTATTTACGCCAGTCTCCCGCCGTTCAAACTCCTCAACAGAGTTCAACAGATAACTAATCGGGCAGTGTCATGAGACCCATTGTGGAAGGAAAACAAGACATGAAGTTTACATCAAATAATGATAAATTTATCGCAAGTTGGGATAGTGCATATTTCTCATGTCAGTCCTTTCTTTATATATAATTTGTTTTGTGTGCTCAAAATTCATTGAAACGTCTTATGCCACCGTCTACATTAATAACTTCATGAAGTAATGCGTGTAAAAACTTGTTAATGTGCAGAGTACGATACCTTGAATCCATCGCTAACCTTCGCAGTTTAAATTCGATTGAAATATGAGCTGTGAAGCAAGGTTTACTGCGGTGGTTAGTTAATACGATTCAAGGGGGATTCGAATTTAAACCTAAATATAATTGATAGTCAGTACGAGCGACGAAATTCCTCCACATTGCACGCAGCTAAGCCCTTTCTCGCTTTTCATTTCTTGTCAGGGTAATCAATATTTTGTTATGAAAACTTACTGATATGATAATGAACAAGGAAATTATACACCACTTACACAATTTCATCTGTTTATGCTATCGGTTCTTAGCAATACAGACTAACCAACTACAGCCTGTAGTTCAACGACAAGCTGTCTGCAGATTGCTTACATCATAACATGGTGGCGGTCGATTTAGCGCATAAGTGAGACTGTTTGGAAACAAGGCTAGATAACTCTTGATAAGTAGCACAGAAAGAAAAGAAAATGATTTCCAGAATCTGCTTTAGCAGAACATTTTTTTTTATTGCAATAAAAAATACTACCGGAAATTTCAATTATATAATGCTACTCGACACTAAGGTGTTCTTTCCTCAACTATTATCTTGTATCTACCTTGCATCCGTAGAAACTGGATTACAGGAATTCTCCTTCCGCCACATTGCTTTTAAAGTAGTATATGGTGGTTAAGGTTGAGGCATTTATTATTCAAGGGTTCGTGTGGTTAAACTTTGCTAATTTTATTGCCTTACTGCTTAAATATCTTGTTAGGAACAAAAATAAGGGGTAAATTTTGATTTTAAACTATCATTTGGAAGGAAATGGGAGTCGTTTAACGGGAAGTTAATTGATTAATAATTAACTGACCAGAACTGATTAAAATCGAAGAACTAAAATTGGCGGAATAGCACATTTGTGTATAATATTTTGTAGAATCAATGATGACTGGTGTTTAATGTAACGGTACTGTATTTGTTTTTGTTGTTATTACTCTTATATTGTTTAATTAATTTATGTTATCTTTTGTTACATGGTAATTGTTTATTACACATTTTAAGGAAAATTTTATTAGTTGCGTTATTTTAGTAAGGTAGTATGTAGTCTCGTTGGAGGTAATAGATATCGATAAAATACTGTCATTTTGAGATAAACGTTTAGAAGAATATCCAGAAGATAGGAATAGGAGTTACGAGGAGATTAGTGTAGGTTAGCAAGAAATTAGTGTTTAATTGTTAAAATAGATGTTATTACTTTATTTTCCCTTATGTTATCTAATTTCATTTTAGGTAGAATAAAGTTCATTTCTCGTAAAACGTATTTCACTATAAGCATATTATAGGATTAAACTCAAGATAGTAAAGATTTTAGACTGTAATAAACTCCGAAACTTTTAAATTTAAGATTAGCTAGACTAATCCCCAAAATGACAGTAGGGAAAGAGGTTTAGAATAAATTATGGTAGTAATGAATATGTGTTTAACTATGATATAGAAGGAAATCGTATTAAGTGGATTGGTAGTATATACATACATGTGGCAATCGTAAATCCAATGTAGATTGTATAAACTAATTTTATACTGCAATTGTTTTTAGTTTGTTACATGTAAAGGTATGTCATAAAATCAAAAGAGTAGAAATGGACACAAAAGCACTAAAAACTCAACTTAGTATCTTAAGTACTGGGTTAAAGAGCTCCCCACAACCCACCCTTTCGAGAGTAGAACTAATGTAATCCTTTATCAGGGTTGTATATCCTGAAGAGGAAGGAGACATAACCTGTTCCGTGAATCTTTTACACAAAAGAGGTTTATGGCATAATTGCAATTAGAGAAACACGAAATTTCACTTTTGAATTACAGACGACAGAGGTGGTAGGTGGGTTTTAATGGTCTGCGGTGTGTACAGGGCTTCTCCACAAGCCACAGCAGAAATATTATTTATACTATTACCAAGGAAAAGGGCGATGACTGGACTCATCTCAATATCCCATCTAGAACATAAATGACAATTAAAAACCTTAAATCTAAAACACAATTATGGCCAGAACGAAAATCGGAATTTGTTCAAGAGTATAGACAAATTACCACTCAGATATTTCGTTCCTGTTATACAGAGTTTCAAGTGTAGGGCTAAGAACAACTATATACAAACTCGGTAAATATATGAGGTCAATATTTGCTTATGAAATCGTAAATATTGACTTACCATGTTGAATTTGTATTTTGGTGATATCATTTTCCTTAGCATGGATTTCTTCAAGTCGCTCTCTTATTGGCTGTAGTTCACTCTTGATGGTATTCACTTTATCCACGCTGACATTCAACTTAAGTTCCTGATCTTTTAAATTCTGACGTTTCTCTTTTGCAGTATCTTTGTATCCCTTCAGGTACCCAAGGTGAGTCGTCAGCTCTTTCACTTCTAAAACAAAACGAAGCATTCTTCAGCACATTTTTCTTATTTTTATTTTATTCTATTTTTTTTAAAGAGGAAAAAACAATTGGTTTTACCTTCAACGAAAACACCAATCAAAGCAACATTAAATGTGACTGACAACACAACACTTTTGAGAAAATACAGAAAGTCTAAACAGACATGTAGCTATACAACAATTGTCAAAATATTTTACTAAATAATATCGACTTCATCGGATGTTAAAAAGGTACAAAGGAAACACACCTATGGTACTAAAATGCAGAGGTTGAGGTTGAGTGAGGTTCGAGGTCAGAGTCCCGTCGCGAGGTCGAGGTCGAAGTCCTGTCGTGTGGTCGAGGTCAGAGTCCTGTCGTGTGGTCGAGGTCAGAGTCCTATCGTGTGGTCGAGGTCAGAGTCCTATCGTGTGGTCGAGGTTAGAGTCCAGTCGCGAGGTCGAGGTCGAAGTCCCATCGCAAGTTCGAGGTCGAGGTGTAGGTTGAACGAGGTCGAGGTTGAAGTCCGTTGGCGAGGTCGAAGTTGACGTTTAAAACAGAAAAAGAGGGGTGTCGGGGTTTAGTGGTTATGGTCACTGAACCAGCTGGTAGAGTTATTAGACTGAAAACCCAGTCGACCTCGAGATCTTGTCCATTCATGAATGATACGTTTTCAAATGACGTCATTATTTAAATGAAGTTTCAGTACTCATCACTGTCATCAATCGACAAGATCTCGAGATCGCTGTCCATTGTATTTCGTAGTAATTTGTAAATACTAGTGTGCTATGTTCTAAAAATTTTGATAATGCTCTTAGAATTTGAAAAATGAAAAACTGGGAACGAGCGCGAGGCGTGTCCTTAATGATGAAGGTCATCCGAGGCTGTGCGGCTTGAACTGAATTTTATTTATGGCTTTAGGCATCTAAAGCTCAGGCGGGATAGGGGAGGGAAAAGGATTCGGGAAGGTCGGCCAGGGACTAAGTTAAAGGTCCATCCTGGCATTTGCTTGGTGTGAGTGAGGAAAAACTCTGGAAAACATCAGTCAGGATGGTCGGCCGCTGGGACTGAACCCATGACCTCCCGAATACTACGCCAACGCTCTACCACTAAGCTACGAGGCCGTGTGGGTGTTGTAAGTTTTAACGCTAAGTTTGCACTCCGTGATTGAAATGACGGTCCCTAGGTGCTACTTCAGGAGAGAAAAAAGTAAAGTAAATTTATTACTTAAGTTTTAGGTCTCTTGATAACGAAGCTATAGCTAAAAGGGACCTTATAACCCCGCTCATTCTGTCCGTCCATGTACAGAAATAAAATCTCAGGAACTACAAGGGCTGAGATGTGCGTGGGGTGTCGTTGGAAAGGTTTTAATCAAACTGGCTCAGGGAAACAAAAATGAATTGTGATTCATTCGCGCGACCAAGAAGCCTAGTGTGAGGTAGGAATCCCTTCGAACATTTGTACCAAAAAATTGAAGTCACGTCAGTCGGTGACTCAAGTTTGAAAAGGCAAGAGAGCCCATCTTGAGTGTGGTTTCTGCAGGGCTCTTCCTTTAGTCACACAGGCAAATGCCGGGATGGTACCTAATTTAAGGTCGTAGTTCTTTTCTCACTTTCCCAGAAGAGTGATCGCCAAGTTACTTGTCGACTTGTAACGGGGTTAACCATATATGCCTGTTCAAGCAATTATGTAAGTTGAATAATGAAATAAGTAAATTCATACAACCCGTTACTTCACAATAACCAATGTTTGTCTGATTATTTCATTGATTCAGACACGTGTTTTTATCAACACTTTGTGAAGTAACCTTATTTATTATGAAAATTTTACATTTCCTTTTACTTATATTTCGATAGATAAAATGAGTTTATGGGCGGTAACAACACTATGGCTTACGCCCGTCAAGATACGACTTGTATTTCGAAGCAATACATTTTTCTCTCGTGTGTGTTTCATAGTTCATACTTCATAGTATTCCAGCTTAAATCGCCTGACTAATGTATACAACTCTGGCTACAGTGAATCAATGAGCTACAGTTCATTAGAAAATAGATCTAACTATAGACCAGAAGTTTAGCTACTCAAGTCAAATCAAATTCAAAACTAGAAGTTAACCTATGAAATTATGCCTTAAAAGTTAAATTTATCTTTAAAATATGACAGTTGATGACTCTCTCGTGTCGTGACACGTAATGCTTAATTGGAGACACTGATTCGTGATTCCTCCTCAAATTGTCCTGAGTTTAAACATTTATTTACTTCTAGGTGCAACTAGATCATATTACTCATTTGGCTGCACGCCACCGTGGTGCACAGATTCTTTTCTTCTTTAACAAAGAATGTAAAGAATTGGCGATCCCTCCCTCCGAGTCCCCCCAGTTTGTCTTACAGGGTCTCTGGCAAAAATGTTTTTTTACGTGAAAAGATAATTATTTCAAAACACAAGAATGTACGAATTTTAATGCTACCGAAGGTGGAGAGGATGCTAATGCTATCAGCTGCAGAACTTGTGGTGCTCGGAAGTCGTAGCAGCACTGTAAATCTTATGATATCAAGAATATGAAAAATAATTTTCTGCACATGCATTTTCCTGTATACTGTCACTAAGGTGTTGTGTGCTTCATCGTTTTAAATTAAAAGGAAATGCTTTATTTTGAATTCTTAAAAAAGAAGAACTGCGAGAGAAGTGAAACTTGCCTTCGGTTTCATAAATAGTTGTAGCTTAAAAAATCAAGTTTGGACAAACAAAGAAGTGCTGTTCCAATTTTCAAACTTCATTTCGGCTATAAGATTCAACGGAAGAATGTTATTCACAATAGGGATGTAAAACAATGACCAGCGGGAATGCTTAATTTTTACAGGAAAATTCCACACACCTAAATTCGCACACAGCATACATAGTATAAAAATCATTTCTCAAGATACGTAACTTCACTTTAAAATGAACAGCTACGTATTCCGAGATAATTCACTATCCCAAATAGCCCTTGTCTGAC
>JAGDQP010030782.1:7239-22369 GCA_022664845.1 Lepisma saccharinum | reverse complement strand
CTGATGTGATTCGCTGGATTTAACAGAAGAAATCATTTGAGCAGATACCTGTTCGGGAACGAGTATCATTTTTTGAAACTGTGAAGTAGCCATACTATCGATTAAATAAACTGCCTGCGACTGCACTTAATACGGGCGCTAATAATAAAGGTAAAAGTGCACCACCCTTTTGACTTAATAGTTTACGTTTGCTCTTAAGACTGGATTTTGCAAGAGCAAGAGTACGAAGCGTCTTCTTATGACGACGTAGACGTTGCTTCTGACGAAGAGAAAGCGGGATGTTGCCCTTTATGGTATTTTTAGCCACTTGTGCTACAGTCCGAATAACACCTCCAGATGCTTTTTGTAATAGCAATTTACGTTTTTTGCCTTTGCATTTGCACAGCGTACGGAAAGTTTTATAGTGATGCTTTAAGCTCGACATCTTGTTAGCGACTGAGCATGATTTGAGTATTCATGTCTTTTACATGTGTGTACACATGCATGCTTTCATCTGGAAAAAATTGACTACGTATACGTAACGGATCAGGGGTTTGTTGAGTTAAATCGAATAACAAATAAGAATGAGATTTGACTGTAGATTTTTCAAATACCTCTACAACACCCTTGCTATGATGAGGCATAATTTGACGTGCCAAGTATTGGATTTGTAACTTATCACGTGGATTTTTAAAAACTACGATATAATGAGCATTAAGAGATATATCACGTGCATGTTTACCTTTTGGAAACAAATTTTGTACAATAAATATTACAGATAAACTTTTATGATGTGCGAATTTAGTAAATAGGTCTGCGACGTGTGCATTAGTTTCACTCATCAAATCATCAAGAATTAATAATGAATTAGGTTGAATCTGAAATGTTTCCATGTCTGGAATTCCATGATGAAATTTAACGTTAGATACACTAAGGTTTGGTACCGCCGCTCCATAGCACCAAACAATTTCTTTAAAATGAACAGAAAACATTTTATTACGATGTTCAAGTAAACGATTGACAAAGTAAGTTTTACCAGAGCGGGAAGGTCGCGCGACCAAAAGCGTACAACTGTCTTGAAAGGACAACATCTCGATTTGAACTACTCCAGTTGCAATAGAGATTTCCTTTTTATATCGTCATGGACATGAACCCAACTTTTCCTAGCTATTGACACACACACACACACTTATGCACCACAATATCCATAGGGGAGTGTCTTAAAGTCTGTTGTTGTTATGTCCTGTATAACACGTCGTCTCTTGTTATTTGTCATCTGATGTGTTTTCGTCTCGGGACGTGACACGATGACGAACCCTGGCTTTCTGCAGATATTATTTGGGGAAAATATTACCTTCTTTTCCGATTTTTCCATAACTAAATTATAAAACAGTTCAAAAGTAATTTCTTGACGTGCCCTGTAATTAAGAGCAATACCCCGAATTTTCATCACATCTTCAATTTTTCCCGTACTAATTTCTCTTTTTCGATACGCATAATTTTTAGGACCCAACCCAATAAACCCAATGATTTCCCAACCAGGTTCAATTTCATCAGTTAGCTGCCCCAAATAATTTCCAAGATAGAGCGGGGGTTGGTCATACTTATTTTGAATAAACATAATTGAATCAGTGTCTACATACAGTAATTTATCGTAGCCCAATTTTTCAATTAGTTCATATAGCCGAAGTCGTGCTCATGACGATATAAAGGCGGCAAGGCAAACGTTTGAGAAAGGAGCGGTGCATTTTCTTTCTCAACATCGCGATATGTTACAATAAGATGCCGATGTCCGATCGAAACAACGGTTGATACCTCATATTGAGGGGACAGCAGGAGGCTGAGAAATGTCTGACTGTCCGTTAGAACACAGGTTTCAGCGAGGTCGGTTCTTTCACCCCATTTACCAAATAGGGAATTCAAGAAGATTTTGGATATATATCTCAAAACTGGATTATGAGAAAGATTATTGTATTCCATTTTGATATTTTCATGTTCTTCATAGTTTTTAATATATTCTCTTTTTTGTTCTTCAGTTTCGCATTCTGCAGGGAAACCACTTGCCTCTTGTTTCATTCGTAGAAAGCTTCCAACATAGTCTTTGAATAATCCTGTTTTCATCTCGAATTCCCATACTTCGTGGATTTCTTTGCCTATGTATCCTTTTTTGATAGCCTTTTAAAGCTCGGGTGAACATAACGTGCCTCTAAACACACGTTATTCCGAGTCGTGTTTACATTCCCCGATATTTGTTTCTTCCATACATGTTCGACACAAGCCGAACATTAATCTAGAATGGCAATTCATAGCTAAAAGTGGGATTTTCAGGGTTCTCGGGGGTTCTACGGTGCAGTCTATTAGACCCTGAACTTTTGTTATATCGTGGAAATTGGCCTTGTACACTGGCAACGGTTTTGTTGTCATTACCCAAGGATATAATGAAGTTACATCTACGTAAGGAATTTTTTCATTTTCTGAACATCTGTACAAGGACCTGAAACATTCTGTTCTGCCACCCTTGAATGCATCCTTTGGACTAAGACCTCCATCCAGCGTGGCACCGTGTGTCTTAATAAAGTCCTGGATGCGCCTATCATTCTTTACTTCCTTGTCCCACTCGCATTCCCACATGACAATAACTTTGTTTTTCAATGTTTTTTAAAATACTCAATTTTCTCCATGGTCAGTGCATATTTTTGCTCCATGGTTTCCCCGCCATCGATGGCTTTGTGCCTGAGGTAAGGAAAACAAAGAGGACACCCATGATGGTAACACCCTTCGTATTCCAGCGCTGTTTTTGTTTTTCTTCATAGCCATCTACCTTATATTTTCCAACTTTCCATTCACCTCCATTCGCGGCTTGCCGGATTTTTTTTGCTCGAATGTGGGACATATAACTTAGCCACTGCACGGCTTTTTTACTCTGGCGGTCTCGATGTTCAAATCCGCGTGGAAGGATAATCGAAATAGTCTCTTCCGGTAGATAGAGAGTGCGAAACACTTTAATGGCCATGCTTGCGATAGTTGATGATACAAGAAAACACTGCAGACCATCCGTACGTTCTTCAATAATGTTTGAAAATTTTACTACGGCACTAGCTAATATGAGTACATCATTCCTGCAATACTCCAATAATTCTTGCTGCATATTGAATTTATAGTCTTGTTTTACGCATTCGTCATGCCATTTCTTCAGCGCTTTGTATTCTTCCTCTGTCCGGCTTTGGGGGTCAAAATATTCAAAATCAGGAATGAGATCATTGTAATCCTGATTTTCAGGCACATTAAACTAGGGAAACTCTCCTTTCTTCAAGGTATTTTCTAACCCTAAAGTTTTAGGGAGTTTCGCCAGTTTAACACCCATGTACAAAAAAGTGTCCCGGAAGATGATTTTCTTGCTACCCAAAGCCATTTCTATAATCTTTTGGCCCTGAGCAATAATTTTCAGCTCTTTGCAAAAAACCTTGGTCCACTAATAAGGCCTTAGCGGCCAGAATCATGTCATACCTGCTTCCGTTATGGCTTAAAACCAGAGTCTTCTCGAACGAAGGACGTTCTTTTAATACATGGACTATGAACTCTTTCATTGTCTTGAAGGAGAAATCACGGATACCCCCATTTTCCGTGTCTCCGCAATCCATGCATGTGTCTACTGGAGGCGAGACAGTAGAGGTCTACTGCAGGCGAGATGATGTATTTCTCCAATAAAGCAGTCATTTCCATGATTTTATCCTGGCGTTTAGTTACTCTCCCTCTTCCTTTGTATGGATTCACAAAATGTACTTTTATGTTCACTTGGCCTAAAAGGAAAGTTTCATTACTCTGAATGACGTTTTCTATGGAACGTAAAATTACATCTTGTGACAGTTCATTCCTTCGTCTCCACCCTACATACATCGGTCTATTAACCGTGGAATTACTCGAATCCAACGTTAAACCGACGTAAGCCTCAGCGTCAACGTCGGGAATAATATTATCCAGTGCAAAGGAAAAGAGATTCGCAACATAGGCCTGTACGTCATGTGCATTTACGCCGGAATTTGGTTCGATAATTATTTGTCTTCCTTCAATTCCAAAGTTGCGATACATACGCTTACTACGAGAAACGATTTGAAAATTATTATTATGACTAGTAGAGGCATTGCTACTACTGTCTGCATTACCGCTACTAGTACTCGCACCTTGGTTTCCAGCACCATATAAGTTATTGGCGGGTGGTACCCAATCCTGCCATTGATCATCGTTAATATCATTTATCATGTGTTCCATGATCTGTTCAGCTAGATTAAAATGATGTAAATTAATATTCTCAAGTAAGCTTTTATCATCTTCATTATCATTTACGACTTCAACATCCCTTGATCAGGGCTAGTATTATCCTCCACGATAACTTGCACATCATTATCCTGAGGGATAATATTACCCTCAATCACCATCACCTTCTCTTGTCTTGAGGGACCAGGTTGGTTGGAAACATTCGTGTGAACGGAAGAAATATCACCAAACATCGCACTGGCCACCTCATTCACAATACGATCCACTTCCAGATCCATATTGCTTTCCATCAAAGCTTCCATGCTTTCATCCAAGAGTAAGGGGCTGAAAACAGGGAACTCCTCCGGCATAGCTGCAGTGGAAGTGGAAGCCACTGGAACTGATTCCACGACCACCTCATTCTGATGGTTTTGTGTACCCCGTACACTATTACGCGAAGTATTAGCATAATTGATACGTTCACCACCAGGAATAAAAGGCAGCATTGGAAACTGCCCCAGCGCAGCATAGAGATGATCCACGTCCCGTCTCCCCAAAAATGCATGAATGCGGTCACAATCAATCATAGCTTTGCCAAATAAATTGTCAAATTTCCTTCGTAGTAATTCAATTTCACCCTCAAATCTATAAGGAACCGTACTGAACAAATTGAGAATGTCTGCCACGTTTCGACAGGCATTAACGATTTCCTCTATACGATCCACGCACATCTCTACAAGATGAGCAATAAACATTTTACTAACATCAATATTTACGGGACGATGACCTTGAGCCTGCAGATAACACAGCCATTGCCACGTGCGTATCAGTTTGTCATTAGTATTCAGAGCTCCGGCGTGGAAGGCGGCAAACATGTTGTCAATAGTAGTGACCATGATTCTAAAAAGAGATACATATGTCTAATGAGTGATGAACAAAAAACATTATATTACATGTAGTTCTCACAAAAGTTAGAAAATACAAAGAGTAAAAGTGATTTCTTGATTCATATTTCCTTTGAAGATAAAAACAAACAAAACTTTGGCTTGGCATGTATGATTTTTTTTTCTAAAATTGTTTCTAACAAGAGATATATTTTCAATCAAGCTGGCAAGTTAAGCAATTTTCAATTATCATGTCAACGAAAAAAGTAGTTCACGTTTCTGCAAAATGTAGAAAGATAAGTTTAAAAAAAGAAAACTAGATTTTAGGATATAAAAAAAGACTGTTTTATTTTTTTTTCATTTGGTTAGTTTTCTGAACGTTTAGGTTAATTATCTAAAAGAAAAAATCGCCTGGGTGTCATTATCATAACATTTTTTCCTGATTTTGATAGTTACACTTGTGCTGGTAAGAAAACAAAAGACATGGACGAGTGTGAAACAAAATAGAAAGACGGGTTTGACTTTGGGTTGAGAAGCAAAATGTTTTTAAAATTCAACTTACACTGATTATTCAAGATACAAGTCACAACACAAGATCAACACAAAATGGAATGGTTGATGAAGATTTAAGTCTCAACACAAAATTGACTGGATTTGAATCTGTAACAAAAAAGAAAATTTTTAGTAATATGATGTTTTTTCACAAACTTTAACATACTTTTTCCACAAAAGAAAGAACAATGCCGATAATAAGAACTTTTATTTTCTCTGAAGGTAAAACCATAAACTTTTTGATTAGGTTGTTTTTTTTGTTCAAATTTTTTTTTCACAATTATTCTTAAGATCTTTCTTACCAAAACATTTTTAATGAAATTCTTTTCTTAAGATTTTTTCTTTCTCACTAAAACTTATTACGATTTTTTTCTTTCTTGTTAAAACTTTTTTTGAAAAATTTTCTTTTCACAATTATTGTTAAGATCCTTTTTTATCAAAACTTTAAGAAATTCTTTTCTTAAGATTTTTGCTTTCTCACTAAAACGTGTTACGAATTTTTTTCTTCCTTGTTAAAACTTTTTGTTCCAAATTTTCTTTTCACAATTATTCTTAAGATCTTTTCTTTTCTTTCAAAACTTTTTTAAGAAATTCTTTTCTTAAGATTTTGCTCTCAATGAAACGTGTTACGAATTTTTTTCTTTCTTATTAAAACTTTTTGTTCCAAATTTTGTTTTCACAATTATTCTTAAGATCTTTTCTTTTCTATCAAAACTTTTTTAAGAAATTCTTTTCTTAAGATTTTGCTCTCTCACTGAAACGTGTTACGAATTTTTTTCTTTCTTATTAAAACTTTAAGTTCCAAATTTTCTTTTCACAATTATTCTTAAGATCTTTTCTTTTTTACCAAAACTTTTTTTCTTAAGAAATTCTTTTTTTAAGATTTTTGCCTTTCTCACTAAAACTTGCTACGAATTTTTTCTTTCTTGTTAAAACTTTTTGTTCCAAATTTTCTTTTCACAATTATTCTAAAGATTTTTTCTTTCTCACTAAAACTTTTTACGATTTTTTCTTTCAAATGAAACATCTTTTGTAGCGACAAAACATTTTTTCCTGTCAAACTAGAAACTACAATTATTTTGTAAATATTTTTCTTTCCTTCGTGTACTGTATTAAAGATTTTATGTAAGAATCATAAACTTTTGTGCAAGTTAATTTTTTTCTAAATTTTCTTTGAACAATTGTTCTTAAGATTTTTCTTTTTTACCAAAATATTTTTTCTATCTTAGTAAAACTTTCTTCTTACAAACTTTTCTTTTAATTTTTGTTAACATTTTTATGTATGCAATAAGTTGCATACTCTCTCAACTGAAACCTCTAGTCAAATACCCTCTGAAATGCTTTTAGGATCGTTAATAAAAAAAACCATTTTGAGTTCTCATTCTTCAAACCCTATCACTATTTTAATTAATAAACAACTATGATACTCTTTCTTTAAAGTACACTTCCTAGATCCAACTGTGTTTAAAACAGGCGTCTATAAATCATCTCAATAGTCAGATAGATTATTTTCTTGATCTTAAAATTACGTATTTGAAACAGAAAATGTTCTTTTTCTTGTAAGAATTTTCACTAGGCAGTTAGATTGTTTTCAGCTCCTAAAATCAAACATGTGTACTTGCAAGAGTTGAGTCAAAACTGTAAATTAATATAACAACGAATATAATTCAACTGACTTTCCTTTTCCTTAATTTCAAGGATATCCAATTATAAAAATATTGTAATCAACGAATATTAATTCCAAATCTGGAAATATAGGAGACAAAAAGTTAATATCAGAGAGCAGCAAATTGACGTCTAGTCTACTCAACAGACAAACTCACAATGCAGTCCCCCTTGCATATACCGGAAATAAAAGACGCGACAGTCACCCTCCCCCCTGTCTCCAACTTCTCTAAGAAAACCATATGGTCATTAAGTTCCACACATGTGTATCCACTTCCCTTACACCGGAAATGAAAGAGACGACAGACAGCCTCCCTCCATCTCCTCTAAGACCATATGGCAACCATATGGCCATTAAGCGCAGCACCGGAAATAAGAGGCGACAGTCACCCTCTCTCCATCTTCCCTGAGAAAACCATATGGCCATTAAGCTCAGCACACGTGTATCTGCTATGAACACCCTTCAGCCATGATGTCACAATGCGCATGCTCAGCTCCTACCAATTGGGATTCGCTTTTGTTTTTTCAGTCAGTCAGTGCAAAAGAGGCAACTGGGTAAGTATTTTCATATTTTTTAAACGCATGAAGACTTATAAGCATCCTTGCCCTTCCATATTGCTAAGGTTTTCAAATGGGTGATGGGAGACGGGAGAAAGAAGGGTGTACAACGCCTCGATTTGTGTTTCTCTGGAAATATGTTGTATGTCTAAAAACTTAATATTTTCACTTCCCATACAACCCAGAGGCTTCCCAACTGCTTATGGCATCGAAATACGCTACTAAATGATTCTTATTTTGTATTCCCTATCCCTTCCCGACATTTTTTCTACTCTTAGTTTAAACTCAAAATCTTAACCCTTTTCCACGTTTTGACGCCATATTTGAAGTCCTATATAAGCTTGACCATCAAGATATAGTACTCTAATAATGTTATTTTGTATTCCCTGTCACCTCCCAACATCTTCATATCATTAGTTTAAACTCAAAATCTTAACCCTTTTCCACGTTTTGACGCCATATTTGAAGTCCTATGTAAGCTTTACCATCAAGATAGAGTACTACAATTTTGTTATTTTGTATTCCCTATCCCTTCCCAACATTTTCATATCCTTATTTAAGACTTGAAATCTTAACCCCTTTCCACCCCCTGACGCCATATTTGAAGGCTCCCCAAGGGCTTATGGCATCAAAATAGAATACTCGAATATTGTTATTTTGTATTCCCTATTCCTTCCCAACATTTTCATATCGTTCAAGAAAACTTGAAATCTTAACCCTTTTCCACGTTTTGACGCCATATTTGAAGTCTTATATCAGCTTTAGCATCAAAATAGAGTACTCGAATAATGTTATTTTGTATTCCCTATCCCTTCTTAACATTTTCATATCGTTCAAGAAAACTTGAAATTATAACCTTTTTCCACGTTTTGACGCCATATTTGAAGTCTTATATCAGCTTTAGCATCAAGATAGAGTACTCGAATAATGTTATTTTGTATTCCCTATTTCTTCCCAACATCTTCATATCATTAGTTAAGACTTGAAATCTTAACCCATTTCCACCCCTTGACACCATATTTGAAGGTTCCCCAATGGCTTATGGCTTTGATATATGCTAGTAAATAATTCCTATTTTGTATTCCCTATCCCTTCCCAACATTTTCATATCAATCATGAAAACTCAAAATCTTAATCTTTTCCTGCGCCTTGACGCCGTGTGCTGTCTTAGCAGGGCCCAGGCATTGATATACACTACTCTAATATTGTTATTTTGTATTCCCTATTCCCTCCCCCTATTTTTCTACCACTAGTTAAAAGTCAAACTCTTCACCCAGCTCCATGTCTTGACGTCAGATCTAAAGTCTTACACGGGCTTAGACGATGGAAAGAGTAGTGAAATGTTTCAAATTCCATATCCCTTCCCGACATTTTCCCAACATCCATCAAAATTCAAGATCCAGACCTTTATTATTATTATTATTATTATGTTCAGATACCATATGTAATGTTAAATAAGAGTTTAACGATAGCCAAATATGGTTAATTTGTATTTGCTAGCCTTCTTCGTATCATTAATATAATCTTACCATTTGGAAGCGCCAATCATTATTTAGAACTCTTTCACGATTATGAAGAGACACAAACCTAACTCCATAATAATAATGTTTCAAGACATATACTTTAAAGTAAATGTTAAAGGAGTCTTCTGGTTGTATTGCAAAACCATCTCTGCATTGACTGAGTTTCTATAGAAGAATCCAATTGACAGTGAATTTCAAAGATTGCTTGGCCACCATTCTACTTTCCAGGTCTTTAAATATCAGTATTCAGCGGTATCTCTCTGAATAGCATATCACAATAGGATATTATTATTTTCTAATGTAATCATTATATTAATTTAGTCTATATACATTTATAAACAGAGTTTTAAGTAGAGGGCGCTTGTAAAAAGAGAGGGCACCCTGAATGGACCCTGAACGCCCCTGAACGCCCAAGTTTTCATACACTGTTTGCATTCACTTTTGTTAGAGATATTTGCTTTCTATACATATACAAGCCGAGTTTTAAAAGGGCCCTGACAAGAGAGGGGCACGCCTGAATGGACCATCCACCCCTGGCCAGTTTTGATATTCTCTTTGCATTCACTTTTGTTAGAGATATTTGCTTTCTATACATATACAAGCCGAGTTTTAAAAGGGCCCCTCGCAAGAGAGGGGGGCACCCTAAATGGACCATCCACCCCTGGCCAGTTTTGCTTGCAAACATAGAAATATGGTTTTATATCTACTTTTCAATGAACTGCGTGTTATAGAGAGTTACTCTGAATTCTTGACAATTTCCTCTTTAATATTATGGCCAAAACAAAAAAGGGGGAAGGGATGGGGCTTTAGGGCCACTCTGTGTCCATCCCTGTTTAGTACCGTCTTAATATACAATTCATTGTTTCAGTCTATCACGGAACTGTTTAGCAAAAGTTTGTATGCAATGCAGTTTACAATTATGTCCTTTAGGCAACGCCGACCGGGTGACTAAGTGGTCTGCGACGGTAGACCATCGGCTCGATGGTCCCGGGTTCGAGTCCCGGCCGGGGGCCTGGGTGTGGATTTTAACACTTAACAACTAAAGGCAAATTGTGATGGGCCGAAGTCCAAAGTTACTAGACTGGGCCATATGAAAATAAAATTTTTTTCTATCCTTTAGGCATCTTAGGCTCAGGTCAACCTTGAATGCAATATAATGTTAAATCAGAATGTAGTATGTGGTCTTCATCTCAAGATCCCTAAAGTAAACCAGCGTTCTACACACGACGCCACGATCAAGTTTGTTTTCATGGGCCAATGTGATTATATCTTTTGTTTTGAATATACAACAAAAAAGCAACAACAGCATGGAATCTCTTCCATGACAACTCTATATTTTTCAAACTGAACTGCAGCCGTTTGGATTTGTATAACGTAACCATCGCTATATTATTTGTTATGTATAAATGAAATAAATCTCATTAGTCATTACATTCATTCCAAAAAACTTTCGAAAACAAAGCAACAGAGCTACGGTCGCCCCCACAACTCCTTACAAAGTAATTACAGCTCGTATCTCACTATTTCATTCTGTAGCTGAGACAATTTCGATTAAACTGACAGCCCGCAATAACATTTTTATTATATTTTAAAACTACTGAGCCACGGCCGCTATTTGTTTTGTGTGGAATATTCAAAACCATAGGTCGTGTTATTTGTTTATTTTATATGACTAAAAATCCCGGTGAAGTCACAGTCAAGAATTGCTTCTACGACTTGTCAATTACTATGTAATTGAGTTACGGCAACATAATTTAATTTCGCAAAGACTACATTCTGAGTTTGTTTGTTCACAACATATACATATCTCGTAATAATCAAACAATAAATATACAAAATTGGATTTTATTTATGAAATTTAGACGTGTCAGACTTTGATTGCTACAACATTTTAAAGAAAGTTGGTCATGGATCAAGTTCAAGATACTATTCCCATATTTGCCTGATATAACTAAAAATCAACGATTAGGGGACAAGTTTCTAAGTATCATTCCGGTATTTATCTGGTGCGACTGAAGAAAAAGTTGCTGGGATGCTGGGTTCAAAACCAATCAATATCTATCCAATGCTTCGTCAAAAATTTCTCGATAAAATTGTAAGAGCACAGTAATGTTTAATTACTTTGCAATATAAAAAATTAATATTATTTCTCTCTGTACACAAAACAAACGTATATGATCTTACAGAAAAATTCTAATGAACTTACCTTGATCTGTTGTATCTTCTCTTTATCTCAAAAAACACCCCAAATTAATCAAGCACTGTCACCGGGGAAATTCAACTATCAATTGATATTCCCGTATGTTAAATAGTCCCATATATAAGTTTGTGCTGCTACGTTTCATCTCTACAACATCCGGTTCCTACTGTGGAAAACCTCAGAGATTCACATGATTCATTTCACCTTCTTTTCTCTCTTTTTTTTCTATTCTCATATGTCGGGACACTCAGATGTTTCATCACAATATTTGGTGTAACGCCGTCATAACTTCCGTTCACATAACAAATTGAAACCTTTCCCATGGCCCTATCCTCCATCAATGAACTATTAACCCTGCATATGATGCGTTTATCTCACTGACTAAAATATAATATTACTATTTCCGTTCTCACGACACGTAGCTGGAATAATTGCCATCTACCTCCCACGTGTTTCTATTTTTTCCCCACAGTTTTACCACAGTTATTTAGAGGATATTGTCACTTACAACTTAACCCAATTACCAAATATTTTCTCGCCAACTCTTTCCCTGTATAGACTCGTGGCGAAGCACCACATCTGGAACTGAAAAGAAAATGCTTCCGCCTTCGTCCCGTCCCCTGCGTCGCATTTCGCATCCATCAACTTTAAATGGCCGCGCTGCGTATCCTATGTTATATAACCACACACCATATGTTAGAAGTCCCACAAACACTCAAAACAAACCATTTTCTCCAGCTGTGGTAGTTTAGACCAGACATCAGCACAACAAACAGCTTTCGTCTTTCTGCTCAACAATTAAGGACCCGTTTTAAAAATAATAATATTTAAACAATTAGTTAAAGGCTGGTTTGTTGTCTTACTAATTACAATATCTATGTGTAAAGATTAATACATTTTAAGAATTTTTTAAAATAAATAAATACTCTTCAAAATTAAATGAATCTATTTCTCCACTGCCGGTCAGTGACACAACATCGTCATTTTACATATCATTTCTAAAGGAAATATTGCGTGTTGTATGAAGATTTCTCAAACTCGATACATTGGTTCAAGCCCCATTATGGGACGTCTTGGCACAAGTATTCTTCCATTCTCGCACTTCACTTCTACCGAATATCGTTTATATTCGAGATATATAATTCTGTCAATATTCTATTTGTAATATGTTGGATTTTACATATCTTTTATTTACCCATTGATATTTCATTGCTTTTTCTTGTTGACGAAGATTGTTGAGTCATATCGTATGTACTTTTTTAATTGAAATATTATTTCCCTCTCAAAATGGCGATGCCACCAAAAATTTTCTCACGATGTTCTGAAAACGAGGGTGAGGTGTAAAGCAAGGCTAGGGGTGGGGCATGACCCCGAGGTGACTTCCGGGGCCAGTAAAGTCCTGGGAACGTATCAAAATTAAGATTAATGTCTCCCAGGTGTTCAAATTTCGGTGGAAGAGGCTCGGAGAAAAACCCACACCACTACTAAGCTAGGATTTTTATGTAATTGCATATCCATTTGCAGTTGCATAGAACGCTAGAAAGTAGAAATATTTATGAATTGTAACACTGGTATCATTATGCGTGAATTTCATTTTACATAATTTACACATTTCGTTCTATGTTAGATATTCGTGTTGATTTTATATAAACCTACATATTTTGCAATTTTCTTTCTAAACTTTGTTTTTCGACTACATTTAAAAATGTCCCAAGGGGCAGAGACCGATTCAAGATTGCCGGTATATCCAGGGGCGTTACAAACCAATATCGACAAAACCACGTCATTAGACTCCTGACATGAATATAAAAAAAAGTACAAACTATCTAGGAAGCACTGTTTGGCTCTATAGTCTATAGGGAATGTAAGTTTGGGGAAATGAACTTTAGAGCTTGATATTTCCAATACCATTAATAGGAGAACTAAGGCGGCGTGGTATCCTCAAAGGGTTTCAAACTTGCTCTATCGAAATATACATATTCCAAAATTGCGCAATGGTTACCCAAGGGATTCACCAAAGGACATAAGGAATTCCCAGACATTCTTTGGAGTAAATGTAACTCGAAATAAGCATAATGACAGAACCACTTTGGAAAGGTCGTTTTCAGCATAGAAGTATATCCATTCTGATCCACGGCAATTTACAATCGTAGAAAATATGGCAAAATACCGGATAGTTCATAACGAGGGTTACCTGTTGATAACCCATACCCATAATTTTTGTTACCTAAAGTAGTAGCTGTCTTTTTATTGAAAGGAGAAAAATTGGCGAACTTTCCAGTTGAAACTTAGTAACAAATAAACCTAGAGGTAGATTAGACGTTTATATTTTTCAAGTTTCAACTGGAAACTTCGCCAATTTTTCTCCTTTCAATGAAAAGACAACTACTACTTTAGGTAACAAAAATTGTAGATACGAGGTATGAACGGCTAACCTACCTCTAGGTTTATTTGTTACTAAGTTTTGAACTATCCGGATAAATGTTTTCTTGAGGTGAATTCTTAATCAATTATTAAATCACTGTTGTGTATATGAAAAGATAAACAAAGATAAATGTTTATCCCTGAAGGACATATTTGGTTTATTTGATGTTACATATTTTTACCTTAATTACATAGTATTCTACATATTTTATTAGTTTTGTTACATATTTATGTACATAGTTTGCAAATATCATATTACATAAAAATCCTAGCTCTAGGGATAAGCCAATACAACTTCTGCTGTTGTTACTAGAATTTCCTCCTTAGAAGCTTTCTTAACAAAAACAACTTCGACAAAGTATTTGAATTCCTGACACTAGTCAAACCATCTTTATGCTTTTTCGAAGCACAATAAGTTTGCACCGCGCGTTTGCCTTCATATTTCAGATTAATCTTTTGAACACACAACATACACTCGGCAACACAATCGTCCACTTTGCGAATCCACTTTCCCTAATCTGCATTTTCTGTCAACTACTCATCCCTAAACACACAATATCTTTTCATCTTTTTTTTTCTTCGGGGATCCTTGTGGTGTGTGCTCTGGGCTTGAATCGGGTATCGGTTTTGGCAACGATATTTTCTTGTAAAATTCTCACAGCGCGATCACCTAACTTCCAGTGTCACCGAACCCTCACAGTTTACGTTGCGAGGCTAAATGTAAGTACAACACACTACTGTCTTTTTGTAATTTTCGAAAATGTTCTTTTGTTTCTAGGGAATGCGAAAATAGTTTTATTAGCTTGCAGTCACTCCTCACTCCTCCCCCTCCTTTTGCACAGAGCTAGGCTACCTGCAGCAGACTACAACAATCAACCTCTGGGAACTCGATGACAACCACAGTATCATTAACTACGTTATCAACAGAACAAAGGGTGGGGGAGGCAGTTGTTCTGTTTATAGAATTAAGCATTGTTTCGTCTGCCAAACATTGCGATTGCGATAGTTGCAAACTTGTATTTTTTATTTTTTGTAACCAACTATTTATTATTATTATTATTATTATTATTATTATTATTATTATTATTATT
>JAGDQP010030781.1:3985-16454 GCA_022664845.1 Lepisma saccharinum | reverse complement strand
AACGGCCGCAGAGAAGACTTTGGGTAGAACTTCTGGAAAGAGCCCCTATGCAGAACAGGAGACGTGATGGTGGAATGAGGAAGTGAAAGATGTTAAGGCGAAGAAGAAAGCTAAACAAGATGGGATGCTTCAGGTACAAAAGAAAATAAATGTAGATTCAAAGCGGCTAATAAGGAAGCAAAGAGGGCAGTGGCTAGAGCAAAAACGCAAGCCTGGGATGAACAGTATGACGTACTTGAAACACCAGGTAAAGTAAAGAAGCTATAGAGGTTAGCAAAGATCAGAGACAAGGCAACAAAGGATATTAGCCATATTAGGCAAATTAAGAATGGCCCAGGATTAGCGCTTACCGATGGAGGCAGAATTAAAGAGAGATGGGCCGAATATTTCGAAACGCTCCTTAATGAAAAAAAATCCTAGAAAAGTTCTTAGCGACGGAACCCCAAATCCTAGACCAACTCCAAGAATAAGCCGAGAAGAAGTAGAAAAAAGTTACAGGTCCTGTTGCATACCAGTAGAAGCGTGGAAGAGTTTCGGACCAGAGTGTATAGATATTGTATGGGATCTGATGAAAAAAATCTATGAACAAGAACAAAATGCCAACTCAGTGGAGAGAGCGTGTTAGTGTACCAATTTTTAAGGAGAAGGGAGATATACAGGATTGTGGAGACTACAGAGGAATCAAACTAATGTCACACACGATGAAGATTTGGGAGAAAATTATAGAAGGAAGGATACGAGAAGAAACATTAAAAGGAGAAGAAACATTTGGATTTATGCCAGGAAAATTACAACGGATGCAACTTTTATATTAGAATAAACTATTTAAAAGCATCAGGAAAAGCAAAAAGGATTGCATATGGTCTTTATTGATTTGGAGAAGTCCTACGACAGAGTACCACGTCAGGAACTATGAACATGCTTGAGGGAGAAACGAGTGAAACAGAAATATGTAAGGATAATCCAAGAAATGTATGCAAGAGCTACAACTCAGGTGAGAAGTAGTGTGGAATTGACACGCCAAATCCCTGTTATGGTTGGATTACACCAGGGTTCAGCCTTAAGCCCGTACCCCTTCAACATAGTCATAGACATTATAAGTTAGGATGTGAGAGATGAAGCCCCCTGGTGTATGATGTTTGCCGATGATATTGTACTGTGCAATACTAATAGGGCAGAACTTGAAAGGAAGTACAGAGTTGGAGAAGTCTCACGAATATAGAGGCCTAAAGATTAGTAGAAAAAAAAACTGAGTATCTTGAGTTTAATGGAGAAGGAATAAGGTGAAAAGTTTTAAATAATTAGGCTCAACTGTTACTGGGAATGGCGATTTGGATTTGTAGCCTAAGCAGCTCATTACCTAAAGGGTATGTTAAATTCAAACAAAACAAAGAAACTACAGAAGCTTAACTAGCTGTATGACCAATCAAAAGGAACTGATTGAAAAGCAACTTAAATAACTATCAGGCAAAAATTAACTTTCTAAAAATTTATTATATAACAGACCTCTTGCTCAACAATTTCTGAATAATTAGATACTCCCAAAAATCTAACAATTTTATGTCAATAGCATCTAAAGTATTTTATTATTAACTTTAGATTTGGAATAACAAATATCCAGTTCAATTTTTATTCAAGTTTTCACAACCGTCAAATGTTAGCTATGCAATATTCCAATACAGACAAATTCAATCACATACAATCAACAGCAAGGCTGGGAACACATCAGTATACATCAACAGTTAAAACAGTCTTCATATTTCAAGAATGCGCAACCAGAAATCAGCCTGGGACTGAAATTTTAATAGTTTTACTGAAAGAGCGGAGGGGTGGGGTTGGATAAATTACATATAAGCCAAAAGACTGCCTCAGTTTTTTTTCTTTGAAATGAAACTTCTCAACACAGTCGATTTAAAGGTTACTTATAACATTACCTTCAGCGAACCATATTTTTCAACTGGTTTGGAAATTACAGCCTTTTAAATTCAGAATGTACACAATTTTTCGGAGAATTTTCAAATTTTTGTTTATTTTTTTGCTTTTAAAACTTCGCAAATTTCACAGGATGATAAGTTAACATTAATCAAGGCCTATTTCAAATTTACAGCTTGATTACATACCATTTATTGCCAAAAATATAAAATATTCACAATTCTCAAGTGAACACGACTTGGCGAAACGTCGCATCTTTTTCCAAATCAAAACAACCACTCCTATTTCCACTTCAAATACTTCGCTTGTTATAAAAGTTGTATGCACCAACAATTCCAGTACAAATTCATTCAATAACCTATACTTTCTCCAAATTAACCACTCTTGCAAACTTCCAAAAGTTTTCCATTAAATTCGAAAATATTCCGTAGCTCAATATGGCATAATCATTGAGACAGATTTAACATTTATTATTATTTTCAACATCCAAATACAACTTACAATCAAACACAAACACTTACGACACTTACAACTTAAATCCAGTCCTGTACCTAACTTGTCTCATGTAAAATTATCACAACTCTCTAAAGAAACTTCATCAATTCCTGCAAATTTATTCCAGTTCATTTCTCTAATTTGTTTCCTATTCCAGGATAGCAGTCTATGAAGTAAACTACCCTAGCTTCGTGAAGGTTCGAAACTTATTTATTTTTACACCTTGCTGATTATTGTTACTTTCAAATCACAATTGAATCATTCATCATAACACTTAACCTCACTACTTAATCCATTAAATATTATTTAAGAAAAACTTTATTTTCTTCCTTGCACCTAGATGCGTAAGTATACTAATACTTCTCCCAATTTATGGATGAATATAAATTTTGGTATGCATTTCATAACTTCACTCTCCAACCTACGTTCATTAATTATATTACTTATTGAACCACAATTGAATATTTTGTTTGAAGCAAACTCAAATCGTTCAAATCTATTATCCATGACACAGTTGTTTATATATCCAATAGATCACTGCAACGATGTAAGACTACTTCTTCTCAGAATTCAACTTCACTAAAATTTCCAATATCTTGGCTGATTCAAAATAGTAAATGAGTAATCAGCTTGATTGAACAAGTACTCAATTTATCTTTTCCTAATCCATTCAATTTAAACTTTTATTTTCGTAAATTTCAGTCCGCCATTTGGTACGGAATAGAACTTTAGAACATAAGTCCTATACACGGTCATTTTCACCATCAGACTATCTAAGTAATTTCTAAAACCTCCACAGGTATTCTGATGGCGCTGTTGTTGCCCATCAGTGTGACTAAATCATAAAAGAAATATTATCTGACTAGAAAATTACAGACTTCGTCGCTTATTTATTAAGAATCAAACTTTTGTAGTGTGATGAGATATCATCACGCTACAGACTCGGAAATAACACAGAGAATGTAAGAGCGATGGCGAAATTGGAGGAAAGTAAGTGGCGTTCTTTGCGACCGAAGAATCACAGTTAACAATAAAGGGATGATTTACAAAACAGTGGTTAGACCAGCAATGATGTACGGAGCAGAAACATGGCCAATAAAGAAAGCACAAGAGATTAGATGTCACCGAAATGAGAATGCTACGCTAGATCTGTGGGATAAGAAGGAAAGACAGACTGAGAAATGTGAGAATAAGAGTTGGTTGTAGAGAGAAGATACAAGAAATATGACTACAGTGATAAGGACATGTAATTTGCAGAAGAAATGACTATGTAGTCGGAAGAATGATGGCAATGGAAGTGGAGAGCAAGAGGGGTAGAGGGAGACCAAGGAGGAAATGGATGGATAGAGTTAACAAGGATCTCGGGGAGAAAGGCCTGTCAGCGGAAGAAGTACAGGACAGGGCTTTGTGGAGAAGACTCATCAGAAACGTCGACCCCACGTAGGTGGGAAAAGACGGAGAGAAAGAAGAAGAGCACATTTTTATTTTTACTTTTAATACGGTCTTCTTCATCCTAAAATAAATACCAGCCCGCAAAGATCTGTCGTTTTACTAGTTGTAGAGCATTCTAAGATTTTACTAGTTGCAGAGAAAAAATGACCGAAAATGTATACTAGTTTTGTTCCTATTGACCATCGGGCTTTACTTAAAAAATAGCCCTCATATGTTACTTAAACCTTTCGCCTTATGACAGCACAACTGAAACTTCTGCTCTTTGTTTTCAACATGTCAGGTATATAGTCTTATACACATCCTAGATAATAATCAGTGCGATTTATCGTCTCCTCTTCATGAAGACACTTGAAATCAAATTTCTTTGTGTGAATTCCTAGTTATTGTAATGTGGTGAACTTGGACAAAGAAGACGTTATTACCGCTTCAATGAGAGTTTCAACCTAGCCGCGTCCATTTTTTTAAAATTCCAATTACACTCATAGTGGACTTTGAGTACAGGCCCCTTATCGCCACAATATACTTACTTTCGTAAACATTTTCATGAAATTTTCTATGTATGGGTTTAGCCATTGCATACAGAAGTAAATGTAAAGAACACATGTGATTAACAGACCTTCATCTAGGTTGTTAAGAACGTCTGCAATTACATACATTGCTTCGCTTATCCTAGTAGTTCAATATATCCTATCTGGAAACATAGATAATAATACACATCGATGCCTAAAGATGGTGTTGTTGTATCTCTATAGGAATTTAATAGGAGATACGACCTATATAATTCTTAAGTGTCAACACGTCGCGTATTTGTTCATATAGAAATCTTGAGTTAAATGCTCTGTAGGGAACGCTCTCATTATACTCCTGAGTGTGTTACGAAATATCAGGTTCTACTTGTTCTAACCTTTTTTCTTCTGCTCTAAAGAGTCACACTGGATACAGCTATAATGTTTGGTTTTATCATATTTGTGTTTGTTTTTACTTTCTACATGTTTTTGTTCAAAATCTATGGCACGCTTTAGAACTGAAAATGAAAAAAAAAATAGAGAATTGTGTAATTGTATTCCAACTTCTCTAAAATCTATCTCAAGGCGATTTTTTTTCGAACTTTTATGTATTTCTAGTAAATCTACATCTACATATAAAATATCATATTCCGTTAACAGGTTATTAAATTTCGATGTTATGTCTACAAGATGATTTTACTTAATGCTATTACGTAGGCAGGGCATAAAATTGAGACGACTTGGCTGCATTTCAAAACTATAAGAAAGCAAAAATTAGTAAAGTTGAAATTCTCGTCTTTTATTGAGCGTAGAAATATGCTATCTATACAAGAGATTTGAAGTTAAAAGGGATCCTGTTTCAAATGTTTAAAGAAAACAATTCGGAATTGACACAGAGATAAACAAAGAAATAAAATTTACCTGATCTACATATTTATATCGAATGTCCAGGACAATTGGTTCTTTAATCTAAAGAAAATATGAAAATTTTGCTGTGCCATCCATCTATTGGATATTTTTATTGTCCTCATAATTTTATTGGTAACCGAGATAGAAGGAATAAAAAAGCATATTTTCATCTTTTGCGCTATGTTACGTCGAAGAGTAGATTTCCATTATCAACATGAAACGACTCAAGTGAATTTGTAGGAGCAAATCACTGAGTAGAATTTGAAATTCTCACACAGAACTACTTAAAGCAACGAAACGGAAATTTGAATCAAACTGTAGTATTCTAACAAATGTATATAGATATTAATAATCCAGTACAACACTTAGTGATGTTTCTAAAAGTAAATTAGTAGACTTGGGAAAGAAGAATAAACTTTGAATCTTAGTTTTACCAAAAAAAAAATCACTCCCATGTCAAGGTTGTTGGACAAATGACGAGAGAACGTTTGGAATTGTTCAATATTTCCATTCGTATAGAAAATAATTAAAATATAATTAACAGAATATTTACACAGAACAAGCTTAACTTGTACAATTGTTTGACCTTCTTTCGTTTCTATAAATAATATTGACCAAACACGTAAGCGCTAAATGTATAAGATTTTTCCAGATTGTGATTAGGGAATTTCAATACATTTTATCATAATATTTATTAAACTTGTAATATGTATATCGCTTGGGAAAAAAATCGATATGTTTAAATTGCTAACTTACAATTACTTTTTAGTATCTTAACAGAAGATTATAATATAGTGTACGGGAGAAAAGATAATTACAAATTGAAGTCAATAGACTAAAATCTTCTTTATCCGTAAATCCGAGTTATCCCAAATGGTTTCGAAAAAATAAAGTACTTTTCGTGAGATTCAAAATACCTGTACGTCGTATATAATTGAGTGAAGCTAATTGAGGGCAACTAATTGATTCTTTACAGTGTAAATGTGCTATTGTAGCTTATTAATATATATTTTTATCACATAATCGATATTATTACTCCATTTCTGTAAATCTGGTTTATCGGAAACCTGTCCTGCCTCATCAAGACCGAATAAGCGACCTTGTAGTGAAATTACATAACTTATTACGTGAATAGAGCCTATAGGAAGAAAGTGATTAAAAGTTTGGTCTCAAAGTGTTCTTGAAGATATTTTCCGTCCTACTTCATGGATTTTGTAAAATTAAAATAAATTAAATCTTCCCTTCTATTTGTTATTCTACAACGCACAACAAGTTTTCCGAGCAAAATGAATCGATTTTCAAATTAGAAAGGATATTTCTCAAAAACGATATTAAAAATTAATGTGTTTTACGGGAGGTTGTTGTCTCCTTATATTAGCGTTTCCCAAAGCCAGCTACAAGGAGCGCTTTGGCAAGCGTGACACCCCTACCTTGAGTAGATAATACATAATAAGACATGGTGGGCTTTATGATTAAAATTATGAGTAGAAATGAATTCGTTGTAGCCAACTGCAGTTACGAGTGGAATTTTATATATTTAAAAACAATTAATACATCCAACATATCTTACTATGGGGGACTGGTAGCCATCATAACTTAATTGTTTCTGTACTATTCTGTTAATGTGGTACATTTAATCACTTCTTTGTAGATCAGCTGGCCACAGTTGTGTACATGATAACTAGAGCCGCGTCAGTCACAAATCCTTGTTTTCGATAAATAAAAGAAAACCTACTTCCTTTCTCATAGAAACTAAATAGACAAACTATGTAGAATAACTTCCTTATATTATTTAACATGTTCACGATAAGAATCATTCAACAAGTATAGTTCTCATTTATTGTTGTTCCACAATTACAGCCGAAGCTACAATTATTTTAAGAAAAGTCAGCAACGACTCAAAAGATTGCCGCCCCCATAGCAAAAACCTGTCCACGACTCGAAAAGTCTACCCTTGTGATATGAACTTGGTTAAACATGTACTAACAAGATCTGAAGAGAATAGCCGTCAGACATGACTTTTCTATGGGTCTTATGGACAGGGACTGAATTAAGGTATTTACAGAAGTGCTAATTATTTACAATAGAATGAGTTGCAGAGAGGGTAGCTATAGCTCAATACCTAGCAACAGCTGGGGTCTCAAAGGTAAAGTTTAACTAGCGAGGGTGATAATCATTGGACTTCCCGGATGCTCGTAAATTTGTCCTCTTTTTCGAGTGTTACTACAATAGTTCCTTTTAAATAAAACACATGTATTGAAGAAAAATAACTTCTATGTAGGAAATTACTATACAATTACTACTTAAATATGGAGCATCCCAGCAGAATAATATCGAGGTTAGTAGACCTATTTAAACGATACTTGTATAGTTTCACCACAAACAGATTTGCCGAAGTAATTTATTGACAAATCATATAAACGCACGTACAGAACATTGATATTTCAGTCGACAAATATATTTACTGAAAAATATCCGTACAGTAATTATTTCCATCATCCAACAACCACTCTTGAAGCGTAAACAATCGCCTTCAGCACCTTCAATTTTCTTTTAGTGACTTCCATCATGCTACCATTTGATTAGTTGTTAGGTAGAGTATTACACAGAAATAGGAAGAATTCTATCGGAAAGCTGTTAGATAAAAGTTTAACACTTTTTGTGACATTTTAATTCACACGATCATTTTTGGTGAGTGTTAAGATAAGATAAAATGAATTTTATAGGCGATAACAGCACTATGGCTTATGCCCGTCCCGTTTGGTGAGTGTTACCCTTTGACACAAAAAGTGATAGTGTGATCTTAGCTTTAGCAAAAGCCGTGACGGGCTCGTTTACAGTCCCATGAGGCCAACAGTGTGGTGAAATTTACCTCAGGAAGCTATTGTGAAGTCCGTTTTCTGTTTAGACTCTTCAGTAAGCAGGATAGAAAAAAGGCTTGTGACAAATCTAAACTAATTATTTTTTTCCAGTGACATTAGCTAGAATTTGCTCCGTGGTGGGGAAAAATAACCTTATCGGCTTTGTGACCTTGTTTACTCCTCTGAAGTCACAGATAAGTCTAAAAGATTTGCCGTTCTTTTTCACTAACATGACTGAATTCTTCCATTCCGAACACTGACATTTTTCTAGAATTTTCTGTTCACACAAATTTTCAAGTCATTTTTAGTTTCAGGTCTGAGGTGGATGGGGAGATGAAATTGTTTGACATTGACAGATGGGTTGTCTCCCGCAACGATGGTATGCTTTGACAGGGATGTCATCCCAAAACAAGCTCTGGTAAATTAATCTGAAGAATAAGTTTCCTTAACTGTTCTTCTTGATCATTTGTCAAGTCGGGATTGCACTGAAAGATTTCGGAGTTTGGTAGTCGTGAGTGGAAATCGTGTCGCTTGTCAACCTCTTCCTCTGTTTCTACTCTAGCCGTCATTTATGATGGCGTATGAATGTTGGCCAACGGGTCCTCCTGATCGTCTATACTACGTCGACCCCATCACAAAATATCGTATCTCAAAATTTGGCAGTTTTAAGTTAGGACCGTCAGAATATGGCATTTTGTGTATATATTTTCTTGTCTCAAATCGATGTATCTCAATGATAAGCCGTTCAAAAGTTGTTAACAAAAATAGGTTACAAGAATATTAACAAGTATATGGAGGTATTTTTTAAATTGTTCTGAAAAGTTTGAAAAAATGAGATACGACACTTTGTGATGGGACGGACGACTAAAGGAAACTACGATTTCACATGAAACAGGCGTTCCTATAGTATCATACCGGGGAAGGCTTACTGTCTCTTCATTGGTATTAAAAAACACCATTCTCGAATATGGATGGAAAAGATTGGACACGGACAGAAGCCAACAAAACCTAGAGTGTCCACATTAGGTTTCAAAATTAAATGTTCATCTTTGCCTTTAAAATAAACATTTTGACAGGTACAGACAAAGTCGATTTGGGTTTAACTCTAATCTTCGGGTGGTCCGAAACGATTAATGCTTGCAAAACAATATCTTCAATACCGTAACAATTTCGTACCGGCCCTAGAAAAACTGAATTTGGTGCACAGTCAAAGCGCATAATCGTGAACTCATTCGATGGATGATCGAACGATGCATATTGGAACTATATGAAATCTGACCCAAGTATCCCGTAATTCTTGTTTAAAGACAACAGCCGAAATGAACATCATGTTCAAAAAGGAAGTTCGTTGCTAACTACCATATTCTCTGTTATTCCCTTCAATGACGTCTGAATAGGAGGCCTCTTCGCAAATTTTGCGCAAAAAAAGGATAAGGCTGCACTGCACATCACCATCAATTAGCAATTGGCTCCCCTTGTCATCAATTTGGACCGTGATTAAAGAAAGATTATCACGCACTGTTATCGGGGCAATAACTTCCGTACTCCCAAATCATGGTCCCGTACCGAAATGAGATGTATTCAATTTCCCGGATTTGTATTACCGTTAATGCTGTTATTGTTATACCTTTGCTTGCAGTGTTTGGCAAAATGTTTTTGACCATAACACCTGTGGCAAATTATCGATCACCTATTAAAGAAATTTCCCCTATTATTGTCTCTTTGAGCGTTACTTGAACAATAACTGTTCCTATGACTGTTATTGTGATTATTAGTTGGCTTACTGCTGAACTCGAACTGTAAAGTAAGTTGTGACAATTTAGAAAACAATGTGTCTATGGTATCACTGGTCTGAGCTGGACTGGAAATGATTAATATTTGAATGTCCGTAAAACATATGATCAAGGTTTATAAACTTCTCAACAGTATGATGTTTTTATTTATTTATTTATTTATAGCCTTAATATAAAAAAATGCATATACATCCCGTTGCATAAAATTTTGAAATCTGCTTTACAGGTTCAACACTGACACTCACAACCAACCACACTTAGTGGTACATATAGTACCAACCATTTTCAACATTGTTTCTAATTATATAGTGTAGTAATAGCTCAATGTTGCACTTCTAGAACTTTCTATTTCTAAGAAAAAAGACAACGGCTTAGAACAAACAAGTTATTCAAAACATTGAGATCCCTTCAGGACTAGCGTGAGCCACGGTGCTAGTACCGTTCATATAATTAATTTTTATCTTATTTTATCTTATTTTATCTGATCAAGATTGCTTATCACTCCGGTTCTGTCATCTATTCCAAAGGGAGTATTTTATCCCACTACCTTGATTTTATAGCCATTGAAACAAGCAAATTTAACAAGAGATCGTGGGTTACCAGACCGGGGAATTTTCGACAGATTATGCGAGTAGGATTGCAGAGATTATATACTGAGGCTAAAATATCTGTTAATATGATTATTAATTTCTCTTTGAGTATCAGATAGCATAGAATAAAATATCTGATATATCCTGATTTAGTCTGGAAGTGAGCATGTACTAATATCATAGATGATTTGTTGCCCTAAAGTGGAGCTACTTCGTTCAGGTTTTGATATAACATTTACCTGCAGCTGAGAGCAGAAACTAGAACCTTGTTTATTGCTGTGTTGTTACAATGTATGTTGTTGCTCTCTGATACCAGCATATTAATATTGGTTGTGACATAATCAAGAAATAAAAGATTTCGTGGTCAAAGTAGATGCTTTGAGCACTTATTTCTTTTAGAAATATGCAACGTAACCCCATCGTGGGGTTCCTTTAGCCTCTTTAAATTGTGGAAGTTTTTTTTTTTTTTTTGTAATATTGTTATCTTTACCAATTCCATTACAGTTTAACGCGAAATAAAACTCTATCAGAATTAATTTAATTGCGATTAGAATTTAAGTTCGATCATAATTTGTTTTGTTTAGAATTACTCATCGTTTTGATAAACTTTGTACTTGTAATGGATTTTTCGAGTTCCCAGTTCAAATTCCGCAAATCCATTTTTCGCTTCTAAAGCATCAGACCCAGGGAAATGTTGCCAACTGCATTTGCAGATTCGCGTAAACATGTGAAATGGCAATTAAATATTTCTTTAAAATATGTGGATTTTATGGCAATGTTTGTTACATGAATTTACGTTTGCGAAATCAAACTCACGCTACCAGTAAAAACATGAAAATTAATAATAATACGAAACAGAAGGTTTATTAATGAAACGTACACATGTGCTACACTTGAAGAAAATTATTTTGGTAATTTTCAAGGAAAATTTAATTTTCAAATTACTCAACCTCGAATTAAAAATATTATTTTGAGAATGACCCATTTGACCAATGAGTAACTTTTCAGGGAGCCCCAGAAAATATTTTACCTAAGAGTCAAACCTTAATTTTAAACAATGTACTGCCATGTTGATGGTGGCACACAAGTGTTTCCTGTAGAGATGCTTCGGGCTCTCTTATTCATGACGATTGTTGTTACCTATATTTACTTGTTGGAATTTTTTCATCACATTCCAGGCACTAGAGAGCCGTGCGTAGACTATTGTTGGTCCCTTGAGGTGAAGTTTGGGGAGAATCGTGAGGAGATTCCTCACCTGTTTCACAACCGCTTCTTGTATTAGACATATTTATGTTTTAGTTCCTAAGTACAATGTCAGTAATGTTTATGAACACACCAATTTGCTTTCCTAAGTAGTTCACTTTCTAAGCATATATGTGAACCTATTACCTTATGATACTAATGCACCAGTAACCCATATTTGATATCAAATTGAAATGTTTACTACTCATTTTCTCTTAACCTATTAGAAAGGAAAAAAATAAAGAAGAGAAGAAAAAATGTAAGCAGTCTAGAGCACAGTACAGTTACATCATTACAATAACTGCGAAGTCATGTTCATCGTATATAAAAATGAACTTCGAGTATGTTTAATAAATAAAACAGCGTAAGCAATTGGAGATGTTAATAATTATAAGGAATGTGCATGTTCAGAATCATGCTTGGGATTCCTGTATAGAATAGCACTTGTAAAGCAAGAAATAAGAAAGATGCAAGCTAGGATTTTTTACAAGTAAAGAAAAAGTTGCTTGAAGTTATATTTGCTATTGAAATGTGAATGCTTGATAGCTGGCGGTTCTTTCTAAACAAAATACTCCATATCTTCGTGTTCTTTAGTATTTTTTGAAAATAAAACCCAGAAATATCTACCACGTAAGGTTCCCTGAGAAACCTTAGTTCTTTATACTGGGAATCGAAGGATGTAGTAACAT